>JAUJYV010001906.1:0-14797 GCA_033995625.1 Ophyiulus pilosus
TTCGCTTAACGAGTGTTTCGCATAACGAGCAAGACTCCGGAACCAATTATGCTCGTTATGCGAGGTTCCACTGTAATAATGTAATTCCCTACCTGACAACATGCTCTCGGTGATCTGCATGACGTCGTTATAATCGGCATAAGCCATGTAAAATTCACACATGGTGAATTCAGGGTTGTGGGTTAAATCGATGCCTTCGTTCCTGAACTGCCGTCCTATTTCATATACTCTATCCAGCCCGCCAACTACCAGCATCTATTTGACGAAGGCCAAACCATTAATGTCTTCCCTGCCTTGCAAGTCACACTATAACTGGTTTTGAGTAATTAAAAAAAGCAATTTCATTTACTTTCAAGTACAATTCAGGGGCAACACGCATGAAGAGGTCCATTCCTAACTCGTTGTGATGGGTAACGAAAGGCTTGGCAGTGGCACCACCATGAATCATATTCATCATTGGGGTTTCGACCTGTGGAAGGCAGCATTGTGAGCAAACTTTCACGTAATTATAGACTGAAATCTGAAAACTCACCTCGAGGAAGCCTAGACTGTCGAGGAATGATCTAACGTAGCTGATGATTTTTGCCCGTGTGATGAACTTTTGTCGTACGTGCTCGTTGAGGATCAGATCCAAATATCTTTGGCGAAACCGAGTTTCCTTTGGATTAAAGAAATGTGGAGACAAATTAAGTAAACGTAAACTCTTTTAAAAAGGCAAAATTGAAACAAAACCAACCGACTGACCTTATCTTTCAGACCAAAATGTAAATGCGGCAACATGTGCAAACACGGGGTTAACAATTCAATGTAATTTGGGATGATGCTTAACTCCCCTTTCTTGGTCCTTCCCGGGTGGCCCCTGCATCCAATGATGTCCCCACGCCTTATTTTGTCGTTAACTTTTAAAAATTCCTCTTCCGAGCTGTAGCTCCTGTAAATAAAATATTTTTATTCAATAAGTGTCACGCGAATTTCATGTTAACTTGGAAGTTTAATATAAATAACCAAACCTAGCATTTGCCATCACTTGGAGCTTTACACCTTCAGCTCGAAGATCATAAAATATTAATTTCACCCCCGATTCTCGTTTAGAGTGAACTCTTCCTAAATGAATAGAAGTAAATACTGTATCTGATATTATATGGACAAAAACATATCAGTGTTACCGAAACCAGCTTACCAGCAACACTGACTTCATCATCGGAAACTTCAGCATCCTTAAGATGCTGGTATTTCTCGATGAAATTAGCTAGCGATACGGAAACGTGAAATTTATGCGGGTATGGATTTTCGTTACTCGCTTTTAGTTGCTCAATCATCTGAGTGCGGAGTTCAAAAAATTCCTACCAAAAAAAAAAAGAAAAAAAGAAAACCATTTAACTATTTGGAGAGAAGATAAATAAACCAGAGTATAGAAATGTCACTAACATTTGGGTCGCTTTCTTCATCAGCAACCTTTTCCTTTGGTTTTGCTGCTGCTGCAGGTTGCGCTAGCTTTGTTGCTGCATCTTTTTCTGCTTTCTCTTTGGCTTTTTGTTCGGCTTTCTGCCTTCTCTTTAGCTCACTAGATAAACAGAAAAAAAGACAAAGGTTTAGTAAACCTAGGGCCACCAACAGGGTCACAAGTCTGTCCCTAACCACAAACGATTCAATACATTTTGAATCGAGGTGTGTAACATACTGAGACATTCTACATTGGAACTTGCATAAATGAATTTCTAGTCTTACAGTTGTATCCCCTAATAAAATGGAATCAATTGTGGGTAGGAATCGTTCATGATTTTACATTATCATTGTACAGTTCCTTAGCGACTAACCTCAGTTTAGAAAGAGGGCGATATGGGATTTGGCAAAGTCTTGGCATAAACAACTGGGAAGAAGCTGGAACACATATATGTCCAGATTGAAGCAATCGTATGATCGATTGGAATCCCTTGAAAATCAGCATGGTTGATAGATGAAAGAAATGGGTTTTTTTGAATGTTTAAATCGTCTCCTTCCTGTGCTTACCTATCAAATGATGCAACAGGTAGAAACATTTAAACAATTGTCCAAATAGATTTACCGATTTCTTTCCAACAAAAGCTAGCATTTTTCTTGTCTATTTTGTTGTCTGGCAACTTTCATCCCAATTATGATTCCCAACTCTATTCTAAACAGTAATTTTCAACTGTGATCAGTGACTTTTGAGCACTTTTATTCAGTAAAAACCGTTAATGACTTTATTATACATAGCACAATCGTCAGTCACCAGTGAGCAGGTCTTCTCTATAAATAATGACAATCTGAAATTTAAATTTCACAAATCCAACATATATGTGCACGTTAATCTCAGCACGATGCCATTGGTAAAACTGTCACCAGAAGGACGTAACATGACACCAGTGCTCCATATTTCATTTACTTCCCTCCCATAATGTGACATCACGGTGCTACTTAATTGTATTGAATGCAAGATATATTCTCCTCGCCTTTTACTGACATTGTATTACAATGAGCAACTATAATACCATATTGCATCATTATTTACATACATTCTCATAGCCTATACCGTAATTACTTATTACATTATAAAAACGCATTTCCATAGCATTTATTTCAAAATATTTTCATAGGAAATCTTAAATGTGTCGAGGATATTAAAATAATTCATTCATATAATTTAAAAACAATATCGAATGTCAAAAGTGGTTGATAAAGTGAATAAATAAGAATAAAAATAAATCAGTTTAGAAAGAAATACAGTTAATCTAGTGAGTACTTTAATTCCAGATTGGAAAGATATACATTTAAAACATCTGATTTTGATGAATTTTTTTGTAATTAAGAGATAACTAGTGTAATATATTATATAGCACAATACCGGTGTTACATATTGCTTTATGCAACATGCGCAAGGAAAGTTCGACGATTTGGTAATCACAATATGATTGTTAATGAATAATCGTTTTCATAATTTTACCACAAATCCATCTTCCTCTCTTTAAATAACATTAAATATATTACTAATAAATAGGAAATATATTAAAGAAACTTACTTTTTACTTAGTTTTTCTACACCACGACTTTCATCCGCCATTTTGGAATCGAGAGAAAGAAGTTTTTGTTTAACACGGCTGATCGGCTCAAATTCAGCTGTCGGCTTAGGCCACATTCTCAGAAATCCAAAATGGACGATGAATCTTCATTACGGCTTCACTTTTTTAGCATTAGATACGCGTATTCCATACGTTGACAGCTGGCAATCCAAACACAATAATTCCCATGATGCAACGCTCAAAAACAATACAGCAAGTGGTTTTCTCATGATTAAACATGGCGGATCGAGGTTCAAGAACACCTTTGCTGTCGGATATTGATGATAATTACAGGGATTCTGCTTGTGAAGCAACTATAAGAAATAGTCAAAATAACGAATGTGTGACCGAGCTATCGCCAGTATTGGGAAATTTCCTCCCATCGGTTCATAATAACACCTCCAGTTCACAGGAAGACTTCGAACCGTCATCGCCAGACGTTATTTGTGTGTTCGTTGTTGCTTTTGACACAAGAGCAGGTAAGGCAGATGTAAACTGCGAATTAATGTGTAAAGATGACAATCTTGATATGAAAATCTCAACACCAGATATAGTCGCCATTTTAGTTCACGCCATAATTCAGACGTACTATATATTCATATACAATCTGTGTTGGGGGTGTCGATAAATGACAATTGACACCTCCTAAACTTGTTATCAGTACAATTTGAGCCAAGAAGTTCATGCATACATGTCGCTGAAAATGTATATATATTAACTCTCAAAGTGTGATAATTGCTGTCAGAAATTAATTACCTAAACACTAATTTGCAGGTAACATAATTGAATATTGTGTGCCAGATGATATCGATTTAGATGGAATCGAATTTAAAGCTATGGCAAGCGGATCTCATAATATTACTTATGATTTCACGTAAGAAATTTACCATTTTTATCATCCAGTTGTAATATAACTTGCTTTTAAAGGCTTGATCAGCCTCTGAGTTTAATTCAAACTTTATTTGCCATTTTAAGTTGCTGTTTGTTTTAGGTATTTTAAAAAAGGGAAGTGGTACGGTTTGTCTTGTTTTGAAAACATGCCCGTTGACAGTCAAATCGAGAGAGGAGCCCGCATGAAATCAGTTGGCGTTTTGGCATCTTCATACCTTCATCTACATTGCTATAAACAATTTCTGGAACAGCAAGTTAGGTAGGACCAAAATTGGCTAATTTGCAATTCAATACAAAACTAACTACCATTTTGTTGGCATAATGTCAATTTACAGCATTTTATTGAAATCCCCTGGTCATTATGATAACTTGGATAAGTTTTATGCAAAGAAAAGAGGCATTTTACCTTGCTCATCAAATTTAGAATTTTCCTCTAACACAGTTAATGAAGAAACTTTCACCCCATCAAATTCATTTCCATTGTTAAAGGTATGTGCATTAGTTTTATGAGTCATTTTATTTTTAATTATTTTGCAAAGACATGCTATAATTTGACTTACCATACATTTGATAACGAATATAATTATACACCTTTCACTCATGTTTTTCACCAATAAACAGATAACGCATCCAGCCAACTGCTTTTCACAATTCACACGATTTTTTGGTCCACAAATTTTTCTTCTGTGGAAATTTGCATTATTGAAGAAACGATTTTTGTTTTTTTCTCCACCACCTATTGGTGTTGTTTGTTACAGAGGTAAGCTCCGTATGTAAAAATGTGCTTTTAGACTGAAGCTACCAATTTGTAAAACACTTTTTTGTTATCAGTGTATTGCACCAATTGTCTCACAAGTCATCAAGTTGGTGACATTTCTCCTACCAGTGCCAATGTGCTGTTTTACGTCAATGTTGCCGACGTCGATATGCTAGAAACTATGGATAACTACATTGCATGTTTGTAACTTTCTTCATAAGGTATGCTGGGGAACAAAACGGATGTTTACGTGGAAATATGAATTTTGATTATTGTTTTGTATATTAGGCACTACCGAGAAAATATTAGAGGGAAAGAACCATCTCTACGATATTTATGTTGATAATCAGAACGTTTGCGCTCAGTCAACAATGATGAAAGCCATTACAATAACAGCTGTTGACAAGTCCAATTTCACTAAATTGACAAGTCAACAAAGGTGATAGTTCTTAAGGCAGTACATACTAATTAAATTAGAAGTTTATATCGTAATTTCCATTATGAAAGTTGTTTCATCCGATTTTGGTATATTATTAATAGGGAAAGTCTTCCAGGATCAGATTATGGTGTGTCCAATGATGAATCCACTTTCATCAAGTAAGAGCACATCTTATGTCACGATTAAAAAATTAATAATCTTTTAGAATTTGTAAAACTAGCCTTTTTTAAACAGGTTTTTCGCAAATTTAAACAATAAGTTGTTTGGCACACTCTTGGATGCCTCACGCACCCAAGACAAGTCGCTAACATCAGATCAAATTCGTAACGTGGGATTGGACCCCTCTGGAGATCGACAGTTTCTAAATGAAGTTATACAATCGTACAGAATTGACGTTCATTTAGCACCGGAGAGTCCTTGCTGTTGATAATGCAATGTAAGCGAGCTTTTACGTTATATGGAATTATCGAATAAGTTGTTTAACTTTTATTAATTTACAGTTGTTTTACAGATTTTTTTGAAAGCGTGCCAAAAATGTAAATCCTTATTACTAAGAAATGTTATAAATCTTCACAGCACGACGCAAAAGCCTTCAAGAAGTACAGTTTGCTACAAACAAGTCCTGGTCTGTACAGTACATTAAATGCAATGTATATAGTGATCAAATAATTATATTTATTCGTACAATTAAATAGTTTTGGACAATGAAACTGGAATTAGCTCTGGGTGAAGAACTGTTACACATTACAGATCAGACTTACCACATCTAACAACGATAAGATTGTTGCTACCAAATTGCACGGCAATAAGAACAATGACTGATTTAGCATGCAGCACAACATACATGTATGTATTGTGAATATTGGAGTTAAATTCAAATAATATTTCGTGTTGCAATAATTTGTATTCAGAGCTTTGCACATTTTATGAACATAAAATTTCCTTATGGTAGCATAATATTGACAATCTAGAATTGCGTGTACAAGCTTATGAAGTAATTGATGTTTACATCACTGCTCTTAAGACAATTTCCTAACTAAATTTATATCGAAAAGATAACCTACAAATGTATGCAAGTTGATTTAGTTAACACGAATTGTACATCACAAAAGCTCAAACATCTTAGGCTGAATTCTTGAAAATTATGCATAAATAATTCATTTATACATCATAACATTGCAATTGTATCCTACCTGCATTTTTTAAATATGTTGAATAATCATTTCAGTTAATTTTTGTTCAGTTCCCAACATGAAAATGTTTCAAGAATTCAGTCTATGCATCACACAAAGAACTGCAAGCATCAAGTGGAACATTTTAGTGCTAATAATATTAGGTGTATATTACTATTGCTTTCCATACAAAATGACATCAGTTATGACCCTTCCTCGCCTATTTACACGTGTGCAGAACCCTGTTGGGATTTTGCAACAGTCTTTAGCACAAACCACCGGAATATTCGTCATCCGCCTCAGCATCCACTTCAGCTTTAGTCTGAAGTTTGCTGTCATCTGTTGCAGCGCTTTCGGACGCCACGCCACCAGAGGCAGTCGGTGTATCCGTGCTCTGTCTTCTAAGGCTTACACTGGTGTCATCGAAAGCGGTACTAGTCTGAGGTCCCCTCGCTGAAAGGGAGGAGAACGATTCTGTGCTAGCTGTTGATGACTGCCTCTCCGACAGCCTCGACGATCCAGAGCTAATCACAGTATTGGGAATTCCCAAGTTTCTGGCAAGTTTTGCATACTGGAAATTGTGTTAGTATTAATATTAATGATTGCAATTTACTGCTGGCTCAAAAAAATAATGCATATGATTTATCAAACCTCGACATCCATGTGCTTCAGGAATGGACTGTTAAGGGCTCGACCGGCTAATTCTCCATCTTCTTGATCATATGCTTCCAAAAGAGTTTCAATTGTCTGTGCTTCGTCGTCTTCAATTACGCTACAATATTTAAATAATCAAATTGTCTGTCAAACTTTGCGTGGGTTTTATAATTAAACAGCAAATCCATCCTTAAAATGTAATTTATAGCAAACCTTAATCCATTTTTAAAAGCCTTTTGTGCCGCGATCAAATCCGCTCTTGTAAGATGAACTAAAACTAAGGCAACAGCTAGCCGTCCTGCAGCAGGACCATTTTCACAAGATAAATGCAAATCCATCTCTCGTTGAATAGTGTCAGCTGCTTCATCATACCTATTCAGTAAAACGGTTAAAATTAAGTGGGTTTTCTTGGAATACAATATGAATAACCGTTAAAATTAAACTAACATTTTTATTTTAACTTGTAGTCGAGCTGCTCGTCCCAGTAGATCAGCCGTTTGCCGAGGCTTATCTTCTAGCTAAATGCATTAACGATTGAGTTTATATCTTGATTTTATGCTTGCTAAACACTACTCGATTAGTTAAAACAGGATTCCATCACCGATAGCACCGAAATAATACTTTGCCACCTGTTTCAATCTCTGAATAATGTTAATATTACTCCGTAAACTAAAATACTGGGGGAAATTACCAGTGACACATCTGCAGCCTTTAAATACAAGCTGGCAGCTTTTTCGGGTGCTTTTACCTCCACCATTCTAAAATAGATTTAGCAAATAAAAAATATTAATAAAATATTTCTAAAAAATACAATTCAAGAACTGACTTTCCATATTCAAATAAAAGCTTAAAACTAATCATAAAATATAGAATAAGAGTTACTGACTTTGCTCCCTTTTCGAAAGACAGTGCCGCAGTGTCCGGTGCACCGTGTTGTTGAAATAAAATGCACGCTTTTTCAATTAGACTGACTGTCTCGTTTAAATCGCCCATGTCTTTGGCAATTAATGCAGCTTGTTCGAGACTCCTGGGGTAAATTAAAACAAACATGTACATTCCCATTAACGTGAAAGCCGTAAGGTATCAAATTAATTCTTTAACATGCCTCATAATTCATTGAGAAAAAATAAAATTCTCATACATACTTTGCAGATGAGAACAATCTGAAATATTTATTAAAGAAATATGACTTTGCCAGACTTATTTATAAAATTATCAAGCAATTTTTTCACGAATAAAAGATACGAATGATGTTGCCAATGACACTCTGCTGCTTTTAAAAGACTGTCTTTGCATTGAGGATAGGCTTTGGCATTCTTGAAACATGTTGCTGAAATCACAGGCATTTATTTGTTAAACTTAATTGCTAGCTTATAAAAGCAATACTTGTGGGTATTAACATACCTGCATTAGCATAGTCTATTGCAGCACCTTCATAATCGGCTTTCCACTTAAAAATGGATGTCTTCAGGCTGAAGAAATCAACATAAATGAATAACTAATTATGACATTTTCTGTGCATTTTTGGCGTCATTTATGGACAGCCCCTAATGATTCGTGCATCTAAAGTGGTACTTATTTGACCATTATTTTCAGCAGTAAATTATTTGATCATTATTTTGTCATAAAATGATAAAATTTAAGAGGAAACCACCTTCATATTATCCAAATCAAAACGAATACTTTGAAATTTTGGATTGTGTAATCACAGCTGATTGCAAGGGCTTGGGCAATCGACCCTTTAATAACCAAATTTGTCCGTAATAATGGAAATACTAACCATTTCTCAGCCTGTCGAACATGTTCCAATCCTTCTGCGAGTTTTCCTGAAGCCATAGTTTCTTAACTCAATCTAAAATTAAGTTATTTATCGTGGAATACAGATTTTGCAAACGTCCGTGTATTCTGCTGCTGTATGACAGTTCGGTATAGCGGTTAGCAAAAGCGCCTTAGGTGTCACGTGACATGAAGATTGGAATTCAACGAGAGTGGTTTATGTTAGCAATTTATTGTGATTTTAACCGGTGTTTCGTACAGTTTTTCTAGTTTTGCTTGTTTAGAATGAATGTTTTTGATAAAAAAATAAATGTAGATACTGCAGAAGCAACCGAAAAGTTAAAAGAAATATTGCAGCTTGGAAAACGGCTTTCAGACGCCATGGGTAAGCAAGGCCTATGCATTGCATCGCAACTTTTAGAGCATTGACAAACAGATGAAAGCAAGTTAATAATACCAGTTTTATTGAACCCTATACATAATACATGTGGTGTAGCAATTGGTCAAGATAACGATGGATGTTTTCCCTATCTCAGTTTGATAGCTATTTGGATGAACTATTAGTTCAATAGCTGATTTTGCTTGTTTTTTTGAAAGATGATTGTCCTGGTTCAGTGCACACACGCTTTTGTATACACTATTTTAGCTGTCACATATATTCTTGTTGGGTTTCCTGAAATAAAATGGAAATATGCTGGCTTGTCAGAAGTAGCTATAACGAGCCCATGCCAACCAGATCGAGTATCTTGAATATTATCCTGGAATATCGTCATTAAATATCAGTCGTGATCATGCTCCTTCCTCTCTGCAGCTTTCTATTTCCTCTTTTTTGTTTCATCGACCTGAATACAGTTAATATAGGACTTTCTTCATCAATGTTTAGACCCCGTCTATGCTCTAGCTTAAATGAGATAAGTCTCCAAACTTCACTAAACAAAAAAACCTGACGTTTTGTACCTTAGATAAGTCTGCCCTAGCTCGGTCTATCAAAATAACTAGTAATTAAATATAATGATACAAAGTTATCGTGGTTCCTGAACTATTGTTAAATGTGAGTGGCAAATTCATAAATGTGTTCTGGGCTTTAAAAGATTAAGACAAGTGATGGACTAACATAGTGATTACATGTGTTGATTTCAGAATTAAGTTGTATGGTGTATTTTTTTTAGACCCACCTGTTGCTTCAAGCAATGGCAAAGCAGAATCGAAATTTAGCTTATCCCATTTGGATATGGGGCATAGATCAACGGAGAAACAAATGGCTGGCTCTACTCAGATGAAACAAGAAATGTATGTAGTAGTACAAACTTTCTTGTCCCGAATCCAGTGGCATAGTGAGGATATTTGGCGCACAGGGCAAAACAACCATATTTCCGCCGTCCCCCCCCCCCCCCTCCCCTTCCCTGGCTGTTATTACTTTGGGCGCCCCCCTAGCCACTGGCGCCCGTAGTGATACCTCGTCCCTCGCTATGCCACTGCCCTGATCTTGTCTACCTGAGTATTAGCTAACATATTTCTATGTTTCAGAATGCTTAATGCCAGTGACGAAAGGATCAGTTTTCCTGTATTTGGCACTGATGTGGTCATCAAGTGCAGCAAAGCAAATCATACATCAAGCAGTAGTAAGGTAAAATAAATAGTAATCTAATGTGCATAATCTAGCATATATTTAATCTTCCAGTGTGATAAGTTCTTTAATTATTTAGCTTTGGTCATCATTTTACTCAAATTACTTGGCAGTTAACGTTATTTTTGTGATTAACAGATAGATCCTTTCGTTTTGTTTAGGTAAAAATTCGAAACATTGTTAATAGTGGATGGGAAAACAGATATTATGTTGGACAACAAGTAGCCATACATTTGTCCAGAAACTACATTGCTTATGCAATTAAAAGTTAGTGGTTTCTTCACAGTTTAGCGGCTTAACACAGCCTAGGCGTATATGGCATTAGCTTATAACATGCTGTCTTTTATGAAATCTTCAGTCCCGAGTTCTCCCGATGGTGCTGTTCGTGTTATTGCCAGAAAAGGTCCTGGCAGAGTTCTGCTAAGAGGGATGAAAGGGCTCATTACTGATTTAGCCTTTGCGCATACTGCTAATGAAATAGTCCTCGCATCAGTGGATGAATATGGCAATTTATTTGTGCACTCTATAAACGAGGAAGACAGCAATCTGACGTAATTGTTCTGCATTTTTGTTGCTAATAAGATGTTTCAACCTTTGGCATTGCTACTAGTTTTTTGTAAATTATTATTATTTTTTTAATAGTGGCACTCTAATTTTTGAACTGAGACGTCCTGATGAGAGCCGTGCCAGTGGTTATCACAGAGTTTTCTGGTGTCCTTACGTTCCGGATGATAGCTCAGAAGATGATATTGAACAATCAAATGTGGATGGTTCAAAAGTGCTAGCCATTACAAATCACAGCGTGGTAAGTTTTTGCTCTTTTAATTTAGCTTATGTTAATTTGAATTATAATCAGAGCCATATAGTATTCAATTTCCCGAATAGTAAACAAATCCAGGTCGATTCTGCAAAACAAATAATTAAACTCGGTAGCATAACAAAAGTTCTTTATAATAAGTATGGTTTCTCAAGGTTTTGCTACTATCCCTTATTGCAGGGCCGTTATCTGGGGGAGGGACAAAAATATCCCACCCCCAAGATTCAGCAATATATGCCCCTAGAAATGTGTTGCCACATACAAACACATATGCATAAAAAATATTCATAAATACGAATAACCATGGACAGTTGCATTAAACAGCTTTTATTATTTAAAGGCTGAAGTCTGGAATATTGAAACTGTAATTAAGGAATATGGCCCAGGACCGCACACGACAGACTCAATTTCTTCAGGTTTTCTGGAAATAAAGGAGCACTCGCAAGTAAGTTCTTTTTTTTATTCAGCAGACTTATTCAGTCATGAAGGTTTCTATACTCGTTATTTAAATTTACGTTAGCCTATATCAGACGGAGCATTTCCTCCAGATGGAACTGCGTTGGCAACTGTTGCTTATGATGGAGCTGTTAAATTTTTCCAAGTGGCATCTTTAGACAATAATCAACCTATCAAGTTTGATATATTTTATTTCTCCACATATCTTTGTCATTCTTAAAGGCTTTCCATTCATTAAATGTGGGGTTATTTTGATTTCAGGTGTATACATCAGTGGTTTCCTCATAACGAGAAGCCATTGTCGTCTCTGTTTTTTCTTGATAACACCAAGAATCCGAAACCTGAGTAAGCAAATCACGCAGGTTTTAACTTCTCATCATAATCCGTGTAAAGTTACTGAACGGTAAAACTTTTTTTTACCAGAGTACAGTTTTGGAAATATGCTATTACTGGTGCAAATCGGAATCGTGAATTGAAAGTGTGGAATTGCGCCACTTGGGATTGCTTGCAGACCATAAGGTGTGCACCAATTTTTTGACGTTATAACTTTTGTAACAGCGTGACAATTATAACAGGCCTTGACCGTTGATTTTGTTGTTGTTAAGATTCGAAATGCCCATGGAGGAAACTATAAAACCTGAACTAAAAGCTGGATTGGACGAAAGCGCTGGATTTTTGGTTTTGTCTGATGTCACGCAGCGCATGCTGTACATCTTGCAAATCTGCCAGGATCTCGATAACAATCAAGCCAAGATCACTTCCATTTCTCAGTTTCACTTAGCCTACCCTATTTTGAGCTTTGCTATTTTGGAGGCAGGCTTTAAAAAATTCAAGCAAAGTTCGGAGATTGATCAAGTGGACGAAAGCCCGTTATGCGGTAGTTAATGCTTTAAACACTTTATTTTCGTTTCCTCTACATTCGTTCTATTTAAAATTTTATTTTTACGTTTTAGAGAGTTTGTCTTGTGATATGGAAGAAGATGGCTTAAAAGGCAGTAACGAGTCTTACGTCTGTGGTGTTGTTGTCAAATTGGTTTCGGTTTTACCAAAGTAAGCATAGCTTTTGCTTTCTTGATAACTGTGTGTGCAGAACTTTACAGTAATAGCATAGTAGCTGACATCAACACGAAAAGTACAGGAATCAGATGTTTTAATTTTTTAATTCAGATCCTTGCAGGAATGCTCCATTGCATTTCAAACTATCCCAGCCATTTCTAGATCTGCTGACTCGTTTAGCAGCTTGTCTCAAGAAACTTTATGTAAGGGACAACTCATCTAATTGTAGCCATCCTTTAAGTGTAATAACGACTATACAAAAACTTAAATTTCTGCGTTTTTTTTCTTTAGCTTACCGGGATCAGCTTTCAGATGTGAGCTTTGATACCAGCAGTTCAGATTTTATTTCCAACGAAACCTTTGCTAAACTGAAATCCTCCCTGGTCAGCTCACAAAATTTGAGCAGCAGCGAGCCAATTCCATTAACACCGGACGATTTTTCTTTACCAAACCCAAATTCTCCACGAAGGAGCGAGTCTGGTTCCCAATATTCCACTCCAAAAATTAACAAGTCCGATCTCGATCAAAATCTGATGAGTTTAGAAGATCCGTTGATGACTTCTTTGGATTTGAAGTCTCACGCATCCCCGTCCTATTCCACGCCGAGCGAAAATCGGTCTTCGAAATCGCGAAGTCCGAGCAAGGAAAAAACGATCGTAACGCCGCAAAACATCGATGTCATATGCCGGAAACCTCTCCACAGCACAGGAAGTTCGCCAAGCATGGAAGTAGAGGAAATTTTGACGAAGGATTTTGGTAAATATGCATTGGTGAACAAATGTTTATGTTGCAGAAAGCTTCTTGAAGAGAGTACTTAGTTCTTTTACAATTTGTTTCTTTGCTACCAGATGAGAATGCCAGAGATTCGATTTTCAAAGTCGATACTATAATGACGAAAGTGACTGCCGATTCTCCCCACGAAATTATCGAAGACTTGAAATCTCTCACGAGGTAAGCGGCAAAACACGTTTGCCTTCCAAAGATTTGAAGTTTTGAATTAGAAAGAAATGTAATATTTATTTGGGTATTTTAAATTTTTTAAAATGACAAGGAAATTGGGGGCTGTAGGCAGGTAATAAAAGCAAAGTGTTAGCACGTTGCAAATTGTTTTTCCTTTTACTTGCTTATTTTTTAATATTTGTATTGTAGTCTTCGAGGTAATGTTCCTCACAAGAAGCATGCCAGTGGGAACCAACAACAATCCGCTTCACCGCCTCCTACCTCATCGTTGATTTTTGACGAACAGTATCAGAAATCAAGCAGCATCAAGTGGCCAAGTGCACCAAAACCTCCTGTGATATCCAATCCTGATAGAGAACGCTCCAGTGAGAGGTATGTGTGTTAGCTGGCGTACAAGTATTTACTACTACGGTGATTTATGAAAAGACGTCCATTGTTTTTTGTCGTAACATTGTCAGTTTTAAAGTGGGATTAAGTGGAGGTTATTTGTTCAGTACAACATATGATTATAAGCTTGTTGGTGCTGCCTATTTCATGATGATTTAGGGAGATCGGGACATCGGCTGCAGAAAAAAGCAACAGCGTCGAGGACTTGGTAAGGACTTCAGATTTACTGGCAGCCAAAAATTCGGTTCAGCTGGACACGGTGATGCACTCGATGCAACGATTAGTCGAGATGATGGAGAGCCAAAAGATGGAGATTGCGTATCTGAAGCAGACTGTCTCAGGTCTTAAAACTCAAACGGAGGCAGCAACGCACAGCTTCAATTCTGGTTCACTACAGAGCGACGTGAATTCTTCGATTAAAGCTTTACTACAGAAGCATAGGCAAGCAGATAGTATCCTTTGTTATGGAGATGTACATGTTTTAAAAATTCAACATAGAATTTTTAATAATATCAGCTTGTTCCCGTGATGCCGTATCGGCAGGTTTCCCTTATGAGTTTTTTACCCAATTCGCCTATAGTGCACCCCACTCTCCAGTATATGTTCAATATATGGGTATATATGCCATTTACTTATCACAAAAAAGGGTGTTGTGCCGACGCCGATGGTCGAGTGGGTTACGTGCTCGCCTCTCGATCCTAGGTTGCGGGGTTCGCTCCCCGGTCGAG
>JAUJYV010001907.1:0-14796 GCA_033995625.1 Ophyiulus pilosus
GCTCGTTAAGCGAGCCATTTTTTAAAAATTTATATTGCTCGTTATGCGAGGTGCTCGTTAAGCGAGGTTCCACTGTAGTTAATAACTTAAGGCTCTACGGGGATCTTTTGAGAATTTGGTGGCTTTACTGAATTATGTTGTACATTTCACAGTTCATTGTTATTACTTTTTGGTTGAAAGGAAATTATATGAGTAAGAAATAGCTTAATTATTTCTAAAAAAATTCTATAAAACTGCGTTGTTTATGAGACACAATTTCTGCTTCCCGTTTTCTTATTCAGTTTTTTTAAAAATTATTTGCCGTTAAATGCTGATGAAATATGGGCTGAGAAACTTTTTTGGTGAAAGGTAATGGGAAACTTTTCTCATGGCAAGTGTTGAGAAACCGTTCCGATGAAAGATGTTAAGAAACGCTTCTGATAAAAACTATAGTGAGCTTTTCTGATGAATACTATTTAGAAACTTTTGCATGAATTTATCATGGATTACTTTCCTGGAAATGCAATTTGTATTTTCCAAAAACCAAAAACATGGCATTACATTCGATTTCAAAAACTTAATTATGGATTTGTGGACAAATCCTCGCAAATAATATTGTCCGGACACCAACTTACCAATGTTGCCACAAAATTCGAACATTTTGTTGTTGTGGTAAACATTTGTAGAAATTCTGTAGCAATGGTTGATCTCTTTGATGAATTTAGGATCGAGATTTTTAGCGGATTTGCAGTTGAATTTCCGCAATTTCTTTGAAATTATTGCATCTGACAAAAAATTGCTGAAATAAATGTTTCTTTTTACTATCGTCTTGTTTAGTAAATAAGACTCATTATCTCCTGTGAATTATGGGAAGAGGGAAGATTAGCGCATTTTTTCCTGTGTTTTTGTTTTATCGAAATTGCCCAGATGTTTCCAAACTTCTACGAAACCCTTTTCCTGACAATATATTAAATCTGACGGAAGAATCCATAAAATCATGATTAAGAGCCACGTGGAAACCACTAACAATGATAACACTCTTAACAACGAAAAGCATAAATAAAGTCAAAATAAAGTCTTCGTTTCTTGAAAAAATGTGAAAACTTTTAAGTTTCTCAGATTTGTCTTTCGAAAATCGAAAGTGACAAGTATAGTTAGTTGTCTTTTCGTAAATGGTGCTAGACAGGTCCTAGCTTCTTTCCGAGTTTCCAAACGACGGGTGGGAGCTATTTTCTTCTGCTAAGCTGCTGTTAAAATACGGAGGTCAGAGGTGAGGTCCCGGCAGGCCCGTTTTGGGAAGGGGTTAAACAGGGTCAACATCCCCTCCCCCCACACCCGCCTTTTTTTGCACCTACCTGGAAGTAATAACTGGTACGTGCCCAGCATACCAAGGGAAACCTCCTTAGAGGCAAACGTTTTATTTCCAGTTTGCATTCGATGTCGTTGTCTGGGTGGGAAAAAGTTGACTTGCTAATGTTGCCCTGGGCGTTGCTCTCGTCAGCAATGCATTTCATCCTAATTAGGACCCGCGAGCGGCGCCCCCTGGCGGCGTGACGTCAAGCAGGAAGACAGTGGCTGAGGCCTCTAGCGTGGGGAAGATGATATACACATTCAGGAAAAGAGTTAGACCTCCTTAGAGGGGCATCCGTCTTAAAGGATTAGCTACTCAATCAGATTCAGAATTAGGATGGGATGAGGCATGCTTCTGTTTGAACTAAAAGGCAGGAAATGCTCCTCTTGCCACGTTGAAGAGGTTTGAGGCAGGGCCGGGACAGGTTGAATCATGCATCTGTACTAATATTGATGCAAGTACACGGTTTTTAGGACATGCATTGTTTGAGGCATGCAACTTGTTTCATGTGTTGTGGAACTCATCCCACCTGGAGCACGGTCACAGTCGATTTTTAGATGAGCTATCATGGCATTTGCCTGGAAACAACTGGAGAACTGCGAAAACCGCAGTCATGGTAGCCAACCCGGTATGTTGAACCCAGGTCTCCCGAATGAAAGGTCGATAGCATTACCTCAAACCCACCTAGCTCGGTCATCTTGTTGTATGTTTCTGCGTGAAGCAAATCTTTTGAGACATGCTTTCTTGTGAAACAAGTAGTTTGATGCATGTCCTCTTGTGAAATAAGTTGTTTGAACAGGGCTTCTTGCGAAATAAGTTGTTTGAGGCCTGTCTTCTTGTAAATCATGTTGCACACCTTCTTGTGAAACAAGTAGTTTGATGCATGTATTGTTGTGAAACAAATCGCTTGAGCAGGCCTGCATTTGAGGCATGCCTTCTTGTGAAACATGTCGTATGATGCATATCTTCTTGTGAAATAAGTATGATGCATGCCTTCTTGTGAAACAAGAATGATGCATGACTTCTTGTGAAACAAGTATGATGCATGCCTTCTTGTGAAACAAGTATGATGCATGCCTTCTTGTGAAACAAATCGTTTGAGTCATGCCTTCTTGTGAAACAAGTCGTTTGAGGCATACCTTCTTGTGAAACAAGTATGATGCATGCCTTCTTGTGAAACAAATATGTTGCATGCCTTCTTGTGAAACAAGTATGATGCATGCATGTGAAACAAGTATGATGCATGCCTTCTTGTGAAACAAGTATGATGCATGCCTTCTTGTGAAACAAGTCGTTTGAGGCATCCATGGCTTCTTGTGATACAAGTCGTTTGAGACATGCAAATTTGCGCAAAAATATTCGACTGAAAATTTTTGTTTTGCAAAACAACTTAGTCGAAACATGCTTCACGATGCGAATCAGTTTAAGACATAACTTTCGGTGCTAACGACTTTGAGGTATACCTCTTCACGATATTGATGTAAACTACTGAAGCCTTCATTTATTTCCACACACACAAAAAAAAAAATGTTTCCATTTCACTTCCTCGATTTGATGAGAAAATCATTCTAAATATGACTTCGTAACATTCTTCGCACACTTGGCAAATTTGCCCCATGTTTTGAAAGGTCGAGAATTTGAATCAATTGCACACATGTAGCATTCCCAGTCGTCACGAAGACATTATCGTTCATGGCGCCCTCTGTAATTTTACACTTTCTTGCGCTGCCACCCCCTATACTTAACTAGGTAAAAAATAATGGAAATTTCAATAGTTTTTTTTTACCCCAATAATTTTATTAACGCCGTTAGGCCTAGCTAAGGTGTTATTAAGCGGACGAAGGCCCGGTTTTATGGCTGCGGCAGATCGACGCTTATCGAAGGCGGGTTTTTTTTTATTTTTTACATCTTCATTTTTTATTATTGTTATTTCTTGAATACGCTTAACACGGGCCTAATACGTAATAACAACAATAACGACGGTAATAATGATAATACGGGTTATTTCCTTCGAATCTATTTTTTTCCACGTGTAAAAAAGTTTGAGAAAAGGGTATGGGAGAATTCCAACGATGCCGGACGCGGGTGACCATTAAGGAACAATAGATTTTGTTCCGGCCGATTCCCAATTAATCGGGGGGTTAAGGGCGAGTGTTGACCCCCATGAAAGTTGCAGGGTTTTATATCAAGTTTTTGTGTGGGAAATTAAGGTTGTAGCCCCACGATTTGGGGGTTTAGGGGTGGGGGCGTCGCCATCAATGCCCCTTGGTGTCGCCAGGTGGGTGCTGGAAGAGATATGATGTAGCAGAATCTTGACTTGGTCTGCCTTGCTAAGTTCAGAAAAGTTAATTGCTCGTAAGCCTTGAGAAGGCCTGAAATTTAAGCTTTGCAGCACTTACCGAAAGCTGATACAAGTAGCTGAATTTATGCAAAACCTCCAGCAGCCTTGCCGGAAGCTGTAAATTTACCGAATTTTTGAGTTCGGTGACCAAAACTGAAGTTTTGTTGAATTTAAAAAAAAGCCTTTCTAAGTGTTGAAAACATTCTAGCTTTTTGACAATAGCAGACTTGCTATGATTGGTGGCATCTTTTGTAGCCTTGACCAGGTTCAAATAGGAGTTTAATCACATTATAGAAGTACAAATCCACGAATTAATATTTCCAAAATAGAATTAGCTTTAGTTACATAGTTATATCAATTATAATGTATACATTTGCGCCATTGCAACTGTCCGAATTATAGATTCCCCAAGAGCAGGAAATTCCCTAGAAACCATGCCGCCTTCATTTAATTTAATTTATTTTTTTAAAATTCAGCAATTTTATTTCGGATTGCGTGGGGTTCGCCGTCTTCTTTGAGTGTTAATTAAGTATATAATTAAAATCACTAGTTTTTGAGCATGTCGAAAGCGGAATTCGCGTGTCAAACTGGTAGCACAGCTCTATTTTGTTCTGCACGTGCGTCTAGACAATGTTGCTAAATTGAAATTCGTAACAAAAAATTGGACAGTTTTTTTTCATGGAAACGTTTATATTTGAAGATAAAAACTACTTTTTTTTTGTCTTTGGAAACCGAAATTATCATTTATGACTTCCAAGAATGTCACATTTTGGGAATAAGAAGACGCCATGGGGGTCTTACCTGAATTACCACATAGAATTTAACATTGAATGGCCTAGCAACAAGGGAGGGAGGGGTCAAGCGTGCTTTATTTTTGGTTTTCTGAAACTGCTAAATTGGGAAACCACTTTTCATCAAGTGGTTGCCACTAATTGGAAACCAGATTCCGAAGCTGGTAGCTTGACCTTTAAAACTTTTTAAAGCGGTCGAAATGTGGTGTTCGATGATGCCTCTATGTACGAGTACAAGTCTCTGGGTTTCCAACTTTTCGGAAATTTGAGTTTTTTAGGGGAAATTCGTGTGAAACGAAAATTTAAGTCTATAATTTTTATGCTGTTTTTTTCTTGGGAAAAAAAATTAATAGAAGATTTAGTTTTTTTAAAAAAATATTGGCTTGAATATTAAATTTGTAGTAATTTTTTGGGAGAGCAGGGATCGTATGATACCTTTTTTTTTAGAGATCTTATGCATAATTATGGAATTTTATAAGCTTTGTTGTTGTCATATTTGCACTAGATTATGAACAAAATTAATTTTAATCCATTATTTTTGTATTTTTCAGAGATGTTGATAGAAAGTAATATTATTTAAAAGCTTTAAAACAAATACTTACACGTACTATATATTTACTATTTTTTTTGGAAACATCATATACTGTCGAACCCGCTTAATTGCACACCGGATAAATGCGCATATTTTGCAAACCCCATGTGCAACTTTTGTATGGAATTGTGTCCGGATATTTGCATAAGCCGGTTACTTGCAAATTTTGGGCTTATTGGGTCGCTGTGCAATTAAGCGGGTTCGACTGTATGTACCTGTTAGGATTAGCGCATTTCATTAAGTCTTTGAAATGATAACAATGAGGGAAGGTATGGCACACATGAACATTGAAATACCTTCAAATTTGTACCGTGACGCTTTTACAACTAATTGTAAGCATGAAAACATCAACTTTATTTCAATATTTGGGTACCCTCTCTGGTACCAGTAGATAAACATGTATATTTACTATAACACAATTAAATGTAATTAAATGTTAAATAGGAAAAGTGAAAGGTATAGGAATGGCGAGAGCATTCAACCCTATAAGCATGTTGCAGGAATTCGTAGTTTTTCACCGGAACCGATGGGCCACCTCCCTACACTTGTCAGAATTTGTTCGTTTTTATTTGTTCCGTGCAAAAAAAGGACATTTTTGAACCGCTCACATGTGTATATACGAGCAACGAACCTGAACGTGGTGGGTATAAATCGTCTAACTTGCCCGAGATACGGTTGTTAGACCGTGGTTTCCCCCCCACATTTCAACATAAATCAACGAGATTTGAGCACCACGACCACATCTTAATTACTTAAATTTTTAATTTTAATTAAAAACACGTGCAAATAATTATATGGGAAAGGGGAAGAAATGCAGGCAAGTGCCACTACGCAAAAAAACCTGTTCGAGTTACTCAACTTAATAAAATTGACTTGTTTGTATATGATATGGCTAAAGAATTTAAAATTTCGCTAAGATTTGCAAAATTTTCAACAAAGTTTGAAAATTGTCCACAGAGTTGGACTGCTATCTGGATGTGTATAAGATAAGACTAAATAACTTAAAATTTCGCTAAGATTTGCAAAATTTTTAACAAAGTTTTGAAATTATCCATAGAGTAGGACTCAAATCTGGATGGGGGTTAGAATATTTGCAAAGGTTTCTAAGAACTTGTCATTTCTTGGCACTGATTTCAATAGTTTGGAAGATGTGTAAGAGGTTTAGCAAGTAACCATCCATGTTAACAAGGGTACAATAATTCAATGCTATTGTAATTCTTTCCAAACTGTGACAGATTCTTCAAAAATATTTGCACAGCTCAAATTCTTTTAACTATTTGCAAAAGTTTGCAAGAATTTGTCATGTTTTGAATTCGTTGCAATAGTTTGGAAAAGATTGGAAGATTTGTAAGAGGTTAAAACGTGTCAGATAATTTAAAAATATGTCTGAAAATAAATATCAAAGACTGTGATAAAAATACCCCAAGTGGTGGGGAAAAATGATGTCAAAAAGTTGTTGAGAAAGAATAATGTGCAAAAAATGTCTTCTATTGCTTTTTGAAAAAAAATCTTGCCAGGTTTTAGTAAACCTTATCTAGATTTCCAGTTTCAGCTTTTGTGCTGAACACGTTAGTTAACTATTCTTATTTTTTCTATTTATAGCCCCAGTGACAGTTGAAGAAAGCGTTTACGAAGGTACGGTACTGCTAGATTGCCCCAATAAAATTGTAAAGGAAATTCTAGTTTGAGAAATGTGTTGTTAACTTTGGATTTGCCATTTTTTTTTCTAGTCGAAGGAGGATGTTATTACATGTTGGACCTGTACAAAGATGGCGAACAGATCCGGACCAATGAGCCCTGTCTGAACTGCACGTGTGGCAAGAGCACGCTCATGTGCTATTTGCAGACATGCCCATTCAGCAAACCAATCGGAAGCGAGTGTTTGGTGGAGAGGGTCGCTGGCCAGTGCTGTCCCATTATCAAGTGCCCTGAAGGTGAGTTTTTTTAGAAATGACCATTTGGATAGAACTGCACAATTTTAAACAAAATACAACAACAATCTGCAAAATGCTGATAAAATCAATTTGAGATATAGTATATATTTGGATTTTGTTTATCAAAATATACTTCATAAACCGTATTATTATTTAGAGCGTGGATTTGTGCAGAATATTTTCTATAAAATGTGTAAAAATTGATATTTTGTATTCTGAAAATATATTTCTCATTAACACTTTTAAAAAAAATATGCTAATATGCTAAAAAAAATTCAATGGTATCAAAAGCACGTCTGATTTTTCTGATATGCACTGCTTGAATCTTAGATTTAACTTGGAGAAATTCATTCATCCTCTTATAAAAATACATTCATTAAAAAAACATGACGAAAGTTTGCAAAACATATAACATTTGAAACACATATGTGATGGGATTTGCATTCAAAAACATGCATTTTAATGTTTCTACAATGTAATATCTGCAGTGTTACAGTTAACATTTCTTCCAAAAAAGTTTTAAAAAAACCTACAAATTTCCAACAAATGTATTTCTGTAATATAATATATGTATTTACGTTTTATAAATATAACACATATACATTCTAAAATTGAATCACGTGCATATCGGTTATAGTCAATGTGATCTCATTATACAAATGTTGCTAAAGTATCCGATTCTTGTCATCGTTATCAGACTTGTTTCTGCCAACACCAGTGCATTTATAAAAGATATAACAATGTTGCTCTCCTTGTCAAACGAGAGATGGACATGAATATCAATATCAACAAAATTGACCGGTGGTTATCAACGTCATGTGCCATTGACTCCTCGGCTTGATATCACCGCTGTTAAAGTTCGAATTCGATGCTGTTTTCTGGTTGTTGGCGATAGTAACACCATCTCTCTTCTTTAGATTTATCAAAAAACTAGATGATGTAAGAGTAAAACAGGTAGTCGTTTGCTCATTAGGTAGCCTTACCACCATTTGCTTATCGGTTAACAGGTTGCCAAGTCTTGTCGTGACAAGCTCTAGATAAACAGGGAAATTGTCACCGAAAACGTGTGGCAATGCTATAAAAAATGACAAATGCGGAAATTGACAATGTCAGTCTCTGATTAACAAGCACGTGTAACAACGAATGAATCCTGTCACGGACATCAATCCCACAACTGATTATTTTTAATTTATTCGTCGTTTAGTCATGGAAAAGGGGTTCCCACACGAATCCTAGGGTAACCCGTGCTTATCGGACACAAATCTACTGATGCATAGACTTTGAAATTTTTTTTAGTTTTTTTTTTGTTCAGGTTTTTTATAGTTCCTTTTTCACCTCGTTGTTTATGTGTATTTCACGTTATTTTGCGTATTTTTTTGCCATTTTTTATTGTTTGGTAATTTAATTTCTGATGGTTTTTTTTTTTGTGTAAACTTGCATTACGGTTTTTGGCCATTGAAAAACAACTTTTCCCATAGTTTTTTCATTCCAAAAATATTTCCTGCAATTTTTGGGTATTTTTATTTTTTTAGGGAAATAACGTTTCTGCATTAAAATTGCACTTTTGCTCTCCTTTTTTACGGTATAACAAATTTATTTTGGTGAGTTAATAATGAAAAATGGTATTTCTCAGGCAGTATTTTAAAAAAAAAGTAGTTTGTACTGAAATTATGAATGTGAATTCGTGACATTTACGAAATTACATTCAAAACACATTGTCACTATGAAAATGTGACTTCAAAAATAAGTCAATGAAATCTTGCATTTTTTTAGTTTGTTTTAAGTATTAATTTATAGTATTATTTAAGTATTATTTAAAAAGAGAATTTACGTTACCATTATCAGTGAAACCATTTCAGAAAGTGAATGCTTTTATTCCAAATTTAGACATTTTCTTGAGTAAAGTTGTGTAAAGTTTGATGGTTTTGTTTATAACAAAAAAATTATAAAATGGCCTGAATTCTGTTAGCCTATGATGCATTATTTTTGATTTAGGGATTCACTTTTTACTTCATAGTCAAGTTTTTTGTTCCTAAAAAACATAAATTTTGCCAGTTTAGATAAACTTGAGGATTGCAAAAGTTAACGCCGCTCCGTTGGCTATTTGTTTGTCACTGCTATAAACAAGCGGTTAATCGCATGACAGGTTTGCTCAATTGCCCATAACAAAAGACGGGGGATCTGCAAAGCATGGTGCACAGATTGCCCGTGATTCCTGCCGGATTCACACGGCCTTCTGTCTTGCTTTTTAGTAAGAAATTCCACAGAATATCGTTGCTCACCGGAACCATGACAATGATGTAGTGTCTTGAAACGTTTCAATGAACACATCTAACCAACCTTGACTCGAAACGTTGTTGACAAAAAACAAATTTCGATATAAGCATGAAATTTATAACTTTCCCCAAAAGACGTTGTGCTTAAATAAAATGCATGTTTGTTGTACGAAATAAATTTTTGGAGCGAATGTAATAATTTTGCAGTGATCGGAGCATCTAAATGGAAACTGTTTCATTACACAATAATACTGTAAACATGTGTTTTCTTATCTAGTAGTTGTGGTCTAAGTCAAGTTTTATAACCTCAAGGAAGGCATTAGATTTAAAGAGAGAATATATGTTACCATTGTCATTGAAACCATTTCAGAAAGTGAATTGTTTTATTCCAAATGTTGACATTTTCTTGAGTAAACTTCGGTAAAGTTTGATGGTTTTGCGGTAGTCGTCCAAACTGGACAATCCATCTGAAACAAAGTCTGTCAATCTAAACAGGTTTTCTATAACTTTTCTAAGTTTATATTCCAAGTGAATGTGCTCCATCAAATTCTGCTGTTAGTGTTAATGTTTTGTTGTTGTGGTGTTTTTTTTGTTAATACATCACTATAGTTGTGAATCTAAGTATTGCAACTTGGCGTGTGCTGTAGTCATTGGGGGATTTCCTCTTGTTGCAACCATTGTGATGTTACATACATAGCTGACAGTATCGGGAATGTTATCCAAGACATTGTCTAACTGTCAATATTTTTCCATTTCAGTTCCAGTAATGATTCCCGAAACACCGTACATGACGGTTGGAAAACCAGATACAACGGCCGTCATCCAAGTGACATCTACTACAGCAATGTCAATACCGGAACCAGAAGATGGTAAATTCTTGCTCAGTGTAGAGGATTCCTGCATTAGCAATTCATGGACTACTCTTTGGAAATAACAAGATTTGTCTATTTTTTAGGTTGCTTTGTTGACGGTGTCTTCTTTACTGAGGGCAGCCAAGTTCCGCAACATGGTGCTGATCCATGTGACCTGTGCTATTGTATCCACAACCACACGGCCTGTGTGAAGCAGCGATGCACCCTGGAGATTCCTGGCTGTCTCCCCAAGTACAAAGAGGGGGTTTGCTGCCCCGTCAGCTATGACTGCGGTGAGTGTCTTATCCGAAAAGCATTGCTGTGCAACAAGAACAGGAAAAAAACAATTTTATGAATTTTTTTTTTTTACTTGAACAGATTCCTCCGTGACATTCTTGCCTTCAACAACCACCACCACAACTACGACGACCTTGCCTCCCTCCGGTTGGTTTGTGTTTTGTGCTCTTTTAAGAACGTCCATCGTTCAATTGCTTTATTTTACTGTGTGTTGTTGCAGGATGCTTCGTTGACGAAGAATATTATTATGACGGATCGGTGATCCACACTGGCGGACCCTGTGAACATTGCTATTGCATGCAAGGCAAGCTGGTATGCGCCGTACAAGAGTGCGACCCACCCATAGAAAGGTGTGCCCCAATTTTCGGAGAGGACCAATGTTGCCCAACGAAATACGACTGTTGTAAGTTGATAATGAAGCCATTTTACAATCGGGTTCACTATTCAATTCAATTAAACTTAACTCATTATTACCCTTCAGTCTACAAACAGTGTAATTTACTTTTTCCTTTGTATGGAAATGTTATACGAAATCGCTCCGTTAAAAATCCGTTAAAAATGGTGTTTTGTAAAACCGAAAAAGGTGTTATAACTTGTCATATTACACCTTTAAATGTTCTATCAAGCTCCTTCAAAGAAAAAATGTTTTGTGACATCTATGCCCCTAAATTTAACGTGTTAACACCGATGGGTATTTCAAAATACTCATTTTTTTCACCATTATTTCTTAGAGTGTATAATGGAAACTATTGGAAAGATCAGTGTTTTAATTAGGATAAGTATCATTCAAACAGTAACGATTGAAAAAAATTTATTTTAGCCGTGGTGCATCACGAATCGGACTTAAACACAACCGAAAGCGATTTCGGTGTGACAACAGATGCTTCTATCAATGTTGACAGCACAAAGCCTGCTGATTCAACTCTTGCTTCGGATCCTGGTGCAAATGAAGGACTGCTCGGCGACGGTGTACGTACCACTGCACAAGCTGCGGTTTACGAAAGCAGCACGGAATCGGATCTTGACAATGAAGTCACAGATGCTCAGCCAACTCGGAAGCCGTCAGAAGGTTTTAGCACACAATCCCACACGCTCTTTGCAGACGACAAACTCGACAACGAAAGTTCGGAACAACACGATGCAACGGAGTTGCCGTCAGAGGTCAGAGATGCCCCAAAATCAACGGATCGGCCTTCGGCGACCTTCACTTCTACGAAATCAAAGCCGGAAGGTTCACTTTGGGATGAGACGTCGACCGAACCCTCTGAAAGCGCCACAATTGACGAAGTGATTCCTCCTGAATCCTATGAGTCAACAGACGGACCTCACGACGAGGTTACTGCAGCGTCGGCTGAAGTTCTCAGGAACGAAACTAGAGAAGAACCTCAGGAAGGTATTACAGAGCAAAACCCTGCCGAAGTGGAAAAGGACTCCACGACGGTACAGCATACAGAAGCTGCCAAGACCGAAGAGGATGCATATGGAGAAGTTACCGAATCGAGCAAAACAACAAAGGGACCCTTCGACAAAGAACAGGATAACCATCCAGCTGCAACACCAGAAATCGATTCATCTTCCTCCGAAGAAGTCCACCAGTCGGAAGTTACTGGATCTCCAACTGCGGATGATGACTCAGGTGAACGTAACCAGTCCACAGAAGCTCCGGTCAAACATTCTACTCAGGCAAGCGAAGATGCAGCAACATCGGAGCCTCCGAAACGACCATCAGAGACGCCCAGAACGACGGAGTCTCCTACTTTAATATATGAGCCAACAGAGCGACCTTTCGATGAGTCCAAAGAAACAGAACGGCCTGCGGAGGAGCCTAGAACAACGGAACAACCATCGGACGAGTCCAAGGAAACAGAGCAGCCCTCTGAGGAACCTAGGCCAACCGAGGCAGACACATACAAGCCAACCGAGCAACCATCGGAGAAGCCCGAGCTAACAGAGAAACCTGCCCAAGAGAACACATCCACAGAACAGCCTTCAGACGAACACAAATCGACAGTACAAGCTTCAGAAGTGTACAAACCAACAGTGCAACCTTTAGAATACAAACCCACGGAGCAACCATCCAATGAGGCCAAGCAAACGGAAGAACCATCAGAAGAGGCTAAGCAAACAGAGAAACCATCAGATGAAGCCAAACAAACCGAAGAACCTTCTGAAGTTAATAAACCAACCGAAGACGCTTCCGAAGTTTTTAAAACAACCGAAGAACCTTCCGAAGTTTATAAACCAACTGCAAAGCAACCAGAAAAACCAAAACCGACAGAGCAATCTGCAGAGGCATACAAACCAACCGAATCAACGGAGGAGGAGAAGAAGCCAACAAAGAAACCTTTGCACCAGAGCAAACCTACGGAACAGCCTTTCGACGAACTTCCAATGGGGGATCAGCCATCCGAGAGCTCTGGGTCTTCGGAAGAAACGACGGATATGCCAGATGATAAATTCGTGCCATCCAAACCTCCTTCTGGGGACTATCACACGGAATCGCCTTCTAAACAAGCAATCGATGACCAATCCTTGGAAGATCAAACCGATCATCCACTTACGGAAGCCCCGGTACAGGAACTGCAGCAGCCTTCGGAACCACCAGCGACGTTGGCACCAGGCCACCAGGGTTCCTTGGGTAGCGAGTCCAATGAAAGTAGCAATGACGGCGAATATCAACCGAAACCAGAAGCTTCTGCTTCAGAACTGAAGCCAGCTTCAACAGCAGCTCCTTCAACAGCAACTTCTGATCAACAGAACGATTCAGGACTAGTTACTGAATCGGTACCCGGTGAAGGCGACTGTCATTACCACGGCATCACTTATCGAAGCGGACAATCCATTCCAAGCAAGGAGATCTGCAACCAGAATTGTTCTTGCTTCAACAGCATTGTGGAGTGCGACAAAATTTCCTGCGAAATCCCAGTCGAATTGAGGAACTTGTCCTGCGTGGAGGTGGTCGAAGATGGAAATTGTTGTCCCAGATACATATGCAGTGGTAAGCATTTCAAACATTTCACTGAAACTGAAACTTTTTTGCTGATATAGTACTGAGCTTTATACAATGATTTCACTTTTTCACTTTCTTTCAGCTTCAAGCGAAAACGACAACGCTCCTCCATCTTCCGGAAGCTTGGTGACGGCCATACCCGCTGGAATATCAGTGCAACCCTCTGCCAATGCGGAGGCGACAACGTCGCAACCTTCCATCCCGCAGGATGCACAACCTACAAGCGAGGGATCACTTTACTTACCGAGCGATTCTCCAGATGCTTCACAGTCTACCAAGGCAGAGTCCAGGACCGAGGCTTCCGTTTCAGAGGCGCTTACAACTACTAAAGTGACAACAGTCCAAACGCACCAAGGCGACGATGGTGCATCCATTGTGGAACAACATCAAACCACTGCTTTGTCAGCTGGTGCTGTGGACAAAGAAAGTGCGGACAAAGCCACTACTGCTTTGCCATTGGCAGATTCCAAGGAGCCTGCAACGACTCAGCCTCTGGAAGCCATTGCGCCAGAAGTGGATGATGGCACCGAGTCACCGCCCGTAGTAACCAAAGAACAGGAATCTACTTTGAAACCTGAAGTTGCTCACGATGGGCACACTGCCCTGGCGGAAGAAAGGACCGAGGCACCTTCAGCAACTGTGAAAGATGAGGAAGTTGTCACTGTTACAGAAGGTATTGGCTTTGGTCGATCATTGTGTTTAACCTAACCTCTTCTTTGCATTAATTGTTTTTTCTGTTATTCATGAATGTGTTTTACTTCAGGTCCATATTCTGCAAGACCAAAACCAACAACAGCTGCAGCAGCACATCAGGATGAGGAGTATGCGACGACAGAAGCTCCCGTTATCCCAAGCAATCAACACCGGACTTCTGTATCTCCTGGCCAATCTAACGAAGAGAAAGAAAGGATAGGCACTTTTGCCCTACCAGAGGTGTCTACCCAACTGCCACCAGTGTTTTCCCCAGAAATTTCAACAGCATCGCTACTAGATGACCAAAAACCTGATGACGATGCCACAGAGGGGAGCGGGGCACAGCATGAGCTCACAACTGTCTATGACATTGCTGGCGAATACCACAGGGCCACAACTCATTTATCAGTGAGCGTGGAAGTGGAAAATGCCACACTAACACCTGCAATTGGCAGTGATGAATTGCTGGATGCTAGTCAACAGCCGCAAGTGGATGCACAAGCAGATGCCACTCAGCAACCACAAGCAGAAGCCACTCAGCAACCACAAGCAGATGCCACTCAACAACCACAAGCAGATGCCACTCAACAACCACAAGCAGATACCACTCAACAACCACAAGCAGATGCCACTCAACAACCACAAGCAGATGCCACTCAACAACCACAAGCAGATGCCACT
>JAUJYV010001908.1:0-14796 GCA_033995625.1 Ophyiulus pilosus
TTTTCTTACCACCCCCCCCCCCCCCCCCCCCCCCAACAAATTAACTGGACACCCTGTGAAAGTAGTTAACGGTAGTGTTGTTGAATGTATTTTTACATTTTATTAGGACCAAGTTTTCGGGGTTTTTGTTACTCAATATTTTGATACTTAACTGTGTTTAATGCACACGAGTGCAAAACGAAATTACAACTGGAATCTTTAGACTCCTAGAGTACATAAAAAGGCGAGAAATTAGCGCATATTTACGCGAAAACCGATTACGATCTTGATTAAATATTAATCCAGTAAGCCAACGAGGGATAAATTAATTCAAGGGCCAAATAATAATATAAAAAACGTATAACGCCAATCGTCGTCGTTTAATTTAATAATAATAATACGGTTTTTTTTATACCCGCCCTAAAATTACACACTTTTTATTATGGCATGCATGCGGGCGTATTGCTCTTTCTGGTTTAATAACAATAGTAAAAAACGGCCCAATTAAAACTAATTGTTGCTCCATTCGATGATGATAATAATAATAAAAGTGGCTTCGACAACAATTGTTCGTCCAGCGCCACCCACTTCCGCCCACGTACGCAACTTCCGCACGCGCAAAAGTGCATTTTGGCGGAACGAATGTACCGGCCTCTCATTGGCTGGCGGATAAGCACGTGATCCAAGTCTCTTTTTAAATTAACTTGTACTATAGGATTTGCAGATTTTGTTTAGGACAAATTTTCACTAATTTTGGTCGAGTCTAAAATTAGTCCAATAACACTGGACACGTTTCTAGTGGTTAGTTTTCACGTTTAATTAAAGAGTTCTTGTCGGGTAATAGGATCAAATAAGGGATCATAAAATGTGGTCCTGTTATGCAGCTTGTCCCATTAAAGGCAGCTTAAGGGAATGCCACAAATAAGTTCCAAGCACAATCTTATTTATAAAATTGCAATGGAACAGATTTAAGAAGTAATGAAATAAAACCGTGCATAAAATCGAATTTTGATTTATAAGGTTTATCTGATTTTTTGTGCATGGGGTCCGAATTTCTGTTGGTCCCATTATCCGGAATGCATAACTTACCACGGATTCACTTCCAGGATGTCTGGAAGCCTTGAATGTGCTGGAAATGTGCTTGATTTTTATGACTTCGGGAATTAATTCTTGAAATTCGTGACAAAAGCAAGTTTTTGCTTGAATTTCCAGGGTGTCATGCAGCCTTGAAAGTCGGGAATTATGCTTGAAATTCACGTTTAATATTCTGTAGTTGTTGTTTTAGTGTTTTGTTAATTGGTCGTGGGAACTGGGAAGGGTGCATGAAAATATGAAATAAACTTGAATTTTCCCCAACAAATTTACAGGACATCCTGAAAAATAATAAAATTTTATATTTTTTTAAATTCTCCAGGATATTGTTTAGACTCTTTGGACAAATATTGTGGCAATATTACCACAATAATCGTGGGAGGGGTGCTTGAAAATCCTTGAAAAATATACTTGAGTTTTTTCCAACAAATTTATCATCTGTTAACATTTTGCCCAAATTTTTTGTTTCATTATCTTAAAAAAATGCTGAAATGTCTAATCAATTATTTCCATATGAAAATAGTATATTTTTCAACGTTGCCATATTAGCACGCAAAATAAGCTGTATGATCGCCACTCTTTCGGTTTTTTTGAAGGTGGGCTGCTAGATGGTACCAATGTTCACACAATTTTCCCCTTTCTTAATTTTTTTAATAATACGTTACATTCACCCCCATTTTAATTACAAATTTCGGAGGTCAGAGTTCTTTTTTTTTTTTTAGTTGGTTCAATGCCTTTGCCATTGTTGATGGTGGCGCCATCCCACGTCCGATTTTCTCCCCTCATCTTTTTATTTGTTCCTTATATCCATAAATCTTATTGACTAAAATAAATTCCGGTTGCAGCGAAATTTGGCCTTAAGGTTGCTCTTGGTACTAATTGCATTAATTGCGTAATGACCTGTGGTCAGCGTTGAAATGGCCGCAATTTCGGTAGTGGCCCAAAGGCCTTCTCCACTTAAATCCGGCTCTATATCAATAAAATAACGTGCAATTTTTTCTGTAAACCATGATTAATAGGCCTAATTTATGAACGTTTCTTCCTGTGATTTACGATCCTGGTTAGGAGGGCGTCTGGGGAATCAAACACCGCTAGAGGGCAGCACCCTAGTTTAGCGCGACACTTGCACTTGTAATCGCCACCTCATTGGTTGTTGAAATTGGTGCTTAGTAGTAATTGAGTAACGAGTAAAATAGTACTTGATTATAAAGAGTAATTGAATGCAAATGTGCTCAAAACGTATGAGTACATATTATATCTAAGATATTTCAAACCAGTGTTGGACAGTAAACGAGTACACTGAATGAATTTCAGTAACGAGTAAAAGAGTACTGAGTACAAAGAGTGATTGAATACAAAATGCACTCGAAAGGTATGAGTGCCATGCGCCCGATTGCAAATGTTCTTGAGTATTAACATAGTGTGAAATTATGAGTACCAATGTAATCTAATGTGAATAGAAATACTTTTTGAGTAATTAAGTCGAATTTGAGTAACTTGAAGTGAGGATCGTGATCCTTTTGTTATCGGATGTACTGTTCTTTTTCCTCTTTAATTATTAAGATTTTCTAATGGCATGTCTAAGAGAATCAGTACTCGCATCCATGAGTACAAATACCGAAATCTGATTACGATACTACTCATACTGTAGTATGATTCCACTGTAATGATCGTAATCAGTACTCTTACTCATGAGTACAATTTGCCCAAGTCTGGTTGAAATCACGTGGACAAAATGCAAATTTGACTGATGACAACCGGTTGCCATAGAAACCAAAAGGCAGTGTCAACTAAAAAAGCAAGTGACTGCCACTGTATAGTTACAGAAGTTTCAGTTCCTTATATATTTATTGTATGCAATTTAGTATATGTTCAATCATCTTCGGATTTCAGATCATACTTGGATTGTACTCGTGCAAGTTTTGTGCCGTGACATTTGCAGCCTGGACGTATGACCAGGTTAGATATGGTGTTCCTATAGACTGGGTAGGGAAGGAGCGCCCCCTACCGCAATACGCAAGAATTATCAACGTGCTTGTTCTTGCTTGTAATAGGAGGGGGGTCAAAGGTTTATTTTTGGCTGTCACCGCAATAGTCTGTGTTGTGTCACAAAGATAGGCTTTCCCCTGGAGGTGCGACTGGGGGTAACGTGGGTGGCGCCAGAGGTCGCAAGCAGCGTGCGAAAAAGAATGCTCTAGGGTCAAAGGTCGACGGAGATGGTGCTGCAGGGAACGACGATTATTTACGTTAAATGGCGATGATGGTTATTATATTTTTAAAAATAATAATAATCATCTAGTACTTTTCTCCTGGTCGGATTAATATCGCGTGATTTGTGGGGGTCATGGGTCAGCGTCTCTGGGGATCATCCGGGGTTTGAGTTTTATGTCCTATCGTCTTCCGGGATGTGCGTAGTTTCCAGTCTGCGAAAAACCGAACTTCACAAAGTGTTTTTGGTGGTAATTTGCGAATATTTGCAAAAATCGATTATTTTGAGTTTTTTTATGAGCACAAAACAAATTGTGGTGAGCTTTCCTGCATGGCTTTAGTGTGTCACCACAATGCACACCTATTAGCAGGGAAGCTTTTTGTAAAGCTTAGTACACACTTGAAACACGAAACAGAGTTTATGAAACGTTGTTTCATGAACATATTTCCATAAACAGGTTTCTCCAAATGTAGTTGTCCACATCAAAAAGCATTTCGAAACTGAGGAAATGTTTGCTGATCATGAATGGCAAAAAACTGGCGTCTGCTCTAGAAAGCACGTGGGGCAAATTGGGTCAATGCTCTACGTCATGGTATACAGGCCTTGATAGAAGCGTCTTGACCAGCAAATATGTTTCCTTTGATTTTCACCGCCTCTTGACCGACCATCGAAAAGTTTCATTGTATCACGTTTTTTTGGCCAAAAATTTGCTGAAACTTGTTTGCAGAAATCTGGTGAGCAACCACATATCGCAAACATGTTTACGAAACTGTTTCTGTTTCGTGTTTCAAGCGTGTACTAAGCATAAAGGGTGTCTAAAACATTTGTTCGTGATATGTTTTATGTTTATATCCCATTTTAAAACTTTTTTGTTTTGTGCTCGTGACAGGTCACTTTTAATTCTCTAATTGGAACCATCACCGTACGTTAATAACAATATAGTTGAAATTTCAACTTTCTACTGTATAAAAAGTACCTTAGCAGTTGCCCTTCAACCTTCCTAACACATACAACATGTATTTTAATTACATTTGTCTAAATTAAATTTTAAACAAATAAACAACCTGCAGTGGAATTATAAATCATCCGGTATATTAATAATCCTCCCTAACAATGGTTCATCTGCACGTATTACAATGGACCATGGTAATATTGGAAATGACTAAACCGTACTAAGGCTATTTCAGTCACGTGTGTGATATGACTCAATATTCGTTCGTGGTTGATTAGGGTGTCCAGAAACCTTGAAATTTGAGAAAACGTGAATTATGCTTGAATTTTGTGTTAAAACACCACTATGTTGGAATTTTCTGCATGTGTCGGGAAATTTCTGTTCAGCTGTTGATGCATAAAAACATTTTTTACAAAAATTCTTTAAAAGCATTCCTGACTTCTTTGACAAATATTGTGGTAATTAATTAGTCGTGCAAAAATGTAAGGAATGAGCATTGGAATCCTTGAATTTTTTTTCCCCAAAAAATGTACTGTACAGCCTGGATAGGCATCTGGACTTACGCATAATTACGTCACATCCGTGATATAAATTTGCATAAAGGTCCCAGTCAGACTCCTTGTCTTTAAATCTTTTCGGATTTGATATTTCATCATGCTTGCATATTACAACGTCTCATTGCTTTTTTTTGTTTGCTTTCTAGGTAAGAAACCAGAGTTTTTCCCTCCTCAGCTACTTAGTACCACCGCATGGTGGCGCCAACTATCTATGGTAGGTAGCGTCTCGATAAGAGATCCTTGCATGTGTTGGGATTTTTGGAGAAAAGAGGGGTTGGATTTGAATGAAAAATGGGGGATAAAACGTGTCGAGCTATTTGTACTGCGATTGTCTGCCTTTTGCCATTTCCCGGCGTGCATTGCGGCTCTTGTTTTCAGACTAAGGGGGGTATTTGGGAGGGGGTAGGGGGCGCTGGCGGGGTTAAAGCGGTTGCCATGGCAACGCGAGGGGGGTCAACCGAAGTAAAAGATGATTAGCAGCGAGTGATTAAAACAAGCTGCACGGATCGTTAATGAGCAGCCGCATTTTTCCCCAGCTCTTTTCGTCTTCATCCGCTTCTTCGCCTCATTTCTCAAATAACCGAAGTGGAGCCTCCTCACCCCACGCGCATGCGCGTCAGCTGGGGGAGGTAGGGCAGGGGCGCTTTCGTCTGGTCTGTGTTTTTCGGGGGTAATTCTTGTCTGGACTCATGTTTGCATACCTAGTGCGTTTGAATTGGATTCATTCCAGAGTTCCTGCATTTATTTAGAAAACTTCATTTTTTTGAAATTTCCGAATTTTGATCAAAAGGCTTGATTAAAGTGTATAAACTGTGTGCGGTTTCTGCCAGGGAAATATTTGCATATACTTTTTAAAGCGAACGGGTGGAGGGAGGAATAAATTAAAGGGCTATCACTAGAGGAATGGCATGGCTATGGTATTATTTACGTGCCTGTCACTAGTTGTGATACTAGATATTTGCACCCCTTTGTTTGTGGACACGTGTTTACCATGTGTTCATACCTTTCATTGACATCTGAAACCCTGAAAATTAAGATAACAGAAAATCTAAAAGTGAAAATTACATCATTAGTGGTCATGTTGTATACATGTATAAATTCAGTGACTTACCAGTCACTGATGCCAGATTTGTGGACACGTGTCTACTCTCTATCTATCCCTTTCACTGACTACTGAACTCTGAAAATTAAGATAACAGAAAAAGCAAAAGTGAAAAATACCATCATTAGTGGCCGCCCATAATGGCTTTTCCCCCTTTTGAATGGCTCCCTAAAAAATTATCTTCGTTTCTGGAAATTTTGTGTAACTTGTTTGTTATTTTATAACACTACTCGTATATTACCAAATCTTGCACTAAAATCGACGGGGCTAATGAAAATGTTTTATGAAAAGTTAATGTAAGCTGTTACCCAGCCGCGTAAGCCGTTTCACCGCCGCTGCTGAACTTATGCCCTATGAAAACGAAGTCTGATTTGAAATACACTTCACACTAGTGAAAAATATTCAACCCTGACTCTGCTTTATCGAATGGCTACAACAAATGGATGTGTAAACTTCTAAAGGTTGGGATTAGCAATAGAGTCAGTCCCTTCTCATCTAAACGTTCATTGGCATATCAGTTTCTCCCTTTGCTCCAGTTGTATTTTTTGTGTTTTTTTTTTAGTTGCACTTCTTCGCGCCTAATTCGTTGTTTCTACTCGGCTTATTTCTCCTCTTTAATCTTCGTTAGAAATTCATTCATTTGGCTGACTTTCCCCGATCTCATTTATTATTTTGCAGGGCCCGCTGCCGCAGCGCCGTTGCGCCTTATTAATTGTTGAAAACACGCTACTTGCGTCTAGGCAGCCAGTCCACGTTTCCCCCCCTATATAATAGCAATCCCTTTTCAACCCCCCCCCCCATCCCTCCCTAATACAAATTCGCCCTTGTGTCATGGACAACTTAAAGAGTAATGTTTGTATAGGGCCTCTAATGTCGTTTTTTGAAAACTCTGTGAAGTCGTTTTAGCCCTTATCCCACTGACGGCCATCTTGTTTTTGAAAACACCAATGACTTTGTGTCTATTTGAATACAAATAACGTATCTCCTATACTTTGGGACCGCCACTTGTTCAACAAGCTTTATATAAAATAGGTTAATCATTGTATGTAACGATGGCCTCGAGGTAGCGGCACCATAAGCGTCTCTTAAATTCTTGGGGGCGCTGCGGCTTCCCGTGGCGCCCTCCGGCGTCGTTCACGCTTGGCATTGCTGCGTCATTCGATGCGTGACCCCCGCGTGGTACCGAGGAGACCACCCACGCATTTGTGGGTTTCAGAAGCAAAAAGATTCGGTGGGAACAGAGGGCGCGATCAGTCTCGGTCCGTCCGTGCAATAATCGAACGTAATGCGTGGGTGGGTTTTATGAATGACCCTCTTACCCCCGTAAGAAAACCTTTTGGGGCCATTCAAAAAGGACGTTCCCGGACTTTCTTCCAAAACTGAATTCCCCTCTCCCTACCCCCTGTCCACACGCTGTCAATTTTGTCCCAGGTGTCCGGAGGGCATACTTTTTGAATGGCCCTTTCTCGTAGCCTCAGTTAATAGAAAACTGCGAAAGGGTTTGAATTCTTGGGGAGGAGCCACGCATTGAACTACCCAATGAACTAACTGAACGTAATGGATGCGCAAGCGTAGTGCTTCCATTCCCGGTATTAAAGTTAAGGCAAGTATAAAGACGTTGGCTTGCTAAAACTGTCTAATGAGGCACTGAATATTAGACCAAACCAGCAAGTTACCCATATAAGAAAATTCTGTATGTTTCGGCGAAATAATGTCGGCAAAGAGACCCCAAACCGGCAAAAATCCTATATTGATTCTTAAGTTATTGTGGACAACTTTCTTTAGATATGCATTTTTTGAAAAATGTGGTTTTCTTCGAAATTCTTTCCGAAATTTCTTATTTCCTGGCTCGTGCAAGAGTTGCCTAGACAACACAGATTCCTTCGGGATTCCCCATTTCCTTGTCTTCCCTAGAGTAATGCGAAGCAGGCCTTCATCCCGAATCGGAGGCTTATGCTCATTAGCATATCGGTGACTAATTACTCGGGCGAAATTTGCATAATTACTCCCATCGAAAATCTAGAGAGAGAAAGAGAAGAGATTTTCACGAAAAGAGACTAACGGCAAGGGGGCGCTGCGAGCAACGAGGGGGGAGGGATTAACGCTTCGGACGATAACGATGCAGCGGGTCAATAATCATTATTAAATGGGGGATAAAATAAAAGGGTTGAAATGAGGATAGGGAGAAAAGGGGGAGGTATAATGAGAGGCAAGTGAAGGAAACACTTATGCAAATTGTTTTTCTCGTTTTCTGCATCCAATTATTGTTGTTATTGCACGCGTCGTTCGATGGCCAGATTTTAAGTTTTTAATTTCCTGGAAAAGAAGATGGAGGTGAAGAGGGTTGAAAATGCAATTAGCGGATGTATCTCGGAGGGAATCTACCGATTGCGGTTTCGTCTCAATTTAAAATGAGCATTTAGGGGGCGGTGGGAGTAATTACTTGGATAGCGCCGGAGAAGCAGCGCCTCTGGCGGATGAGCTGACCAGAATGGGCTTTGAAATAAATGCTCAAGATGACTGGGAGGGTTATGTCTGATCCACACTACGCCGAATTTCGTCTGCTAGCCGAGAAATCGTAGCTCGGGCATGGACACTTTTGCCGCATCCACACTACGCCGAATTCCGTCTGCTAGCCGAGGAATTAGTCGGTCGGGCATGCGCACTTGCTGGTGAGCATTGTCGGTCGCTCGTAAGGTCTGTACGCACCAAAGCAAACAGTAAACAAAAACACGGTTTCCGAACCATATTTGTAACATAAGTTATTGAATTGATAAAATGTTATGCAATATTGGTGCACCTCTCTCGCTAGGGGGCGCAGTGTCGTTCGGCGCTAATGAGCTGCTGGGTAATTACGGAAATATTGGAAAATAAGATAAATTATAAGCGAACGGGAAGGGAAAGGGTGAAAACGAAGGGGGTTATGTCGAATGATTTATGTCCATCTAGGGGGACTCCAGAAATTCTCCTCTCGCCAACCTCGTGTTTGGAGTTACTAAACAATTCTTTATATCTACACTCATACATCAAATGCATATTTGGGGTCAGGTGCTAGTGCGGACAAAATTTTCGTACAAAATAGTCGCCTCTATTAGATGCGCATATTATAACTATAACAGATTTAATGTTGATTTAGCAGATTCACCTAACTGCAAAGCTTTCTTCCCACAACATATACAAATTTCCCGCGCATTTTTTTAAAGAAATACACAAAATGGAACGTTATGTTCGATTTTGGATATGCATAATTCGGAAATAAAACCCTACCAGAAATCGTTGGGAAAGGGTTAATTTGTTCATTTAAAACTGAAATTGGAATGTTTGACGGGTTACTGGTTTACGCACTTCAAAGGTTTGTAAATGTCGTATCAAAAATTTAAATTTACTAATAGTTCCCCAGTTTGTTATGGTATTGTAATTAATGTTGCACGAAACAAGTGCATTTATGCTACTTTTTGTAGAAAATTGCTTATTATAAGGCTAAATACATGCAGTATAGTGTAAATGTTACACGGATAATTGGGGTTCTACTGTAAACCTACTTTGGAAGCATAAGTATGGGTTCATGGTTTTACCAACAATGAATTTTCTGTTCAATGTTTGGCAAGAATCCGAAATGGAACTATGTACGTTCTGTTTTGGATGTTTGCAAAGTATACATTTCTTATTATTTTTAAAACTAAATGTGCATGGGATAATCTCAAAAAATTAATTAAACTTTGGTGCGGTACAAGTGTTAAGTGATAATTTCTTAGGCAATGTCTTGGGGTTTTATTTCACTTTACTCCAGGCTGCATTTTTTTCGCAATAGATGGCCTTTTTTATTTCTTCATTATTTTTTTGCCGTTGGTTGGTAAACGAACGTGTAAATAAATGTGCCTTTTTTATAAAACGAGGCTCCCATTACACTTTTCCCCCGTGCTTCCCTTGGCATTCCTTCATTTTCGTCTATTATCACTGTGTCGTTGATCGTCGTCATTGCATAGAAGCTTAATGCATTCCTGTTGCCTCTCGACCTGTCCCATTGTGAAGCCAACATTTTTCAAACATTTGCGTATTATGCTAATTACGCCTCGGCAGCCATCATTCGCGATTCACGACATTCCGATGTCTATTGGCGCGTTTCCTCGTATTTTTCGAGTGACGGAATTAGCCTTATTCTGGCTCTGCGACTCCTGGTGGTGTACCAATATTTCAAATGCAATTTCCAACATGGCCGCACCCATTTATTACAGAAATTGCAAAATGTTACCTTAATGTTTAAAAACACGTGCTTGAAAGTGCTGAAGAAAATGATGATCAAATTACTAAATTGCTCCATGTATTAAAACCATGTAATATTAAACTTACCTTAACTTTAATATCCGGAAGGGAAGAACCACGCATGCGCACCCATTAAAGATCATAAGTATTAAGACGTTGGCATGCGAAAACTGTCTAATATCAACGGTTGACAGTTATACTATACCATTTGCCAATGTTGCTAAATAAAATTTAACGTTGGCGGTTATTTTGGGGTACTAGCCTTAAAAATCGAGAAATGTGCTTGAAATTTGTACCTGTCTGAGTCGTAAAATTTTCTTTCATTGAAAATGTTTTGAAAATTTTGTTAAAAAATGTTTTGAAAATTTTGTTAAAAAATGCTTTGAAAATTCTGTTAAAAAATGTTCAAATTTTGGAAAGAATCCTTGCAAATTTAACGGATGGACCTTCTAATCCTTAAAGTATGCAAAATACATTGGATTTCGGGTATTTGGGACACATCGTTCATGGTCTGTTTTGGTCCAATTTGGTTACGTTAATTGGCTTTCGTTGCTCAAGGCTTGTCCCGATTAACCGGAATAAAGTAGAAAAGCAGGGGCTTAAGGGAATCGAGTTGTTGTTTTCGATGGGTTATCCGATTTAGCAGGGGGCGCTGCAGGCGTCTCCGTTTACCCCCATCGTTTCGTCGTCGTCGTCCTGGGGGAGCGAAAGTGAGACAAACGCGTTTTAAGCGCCTATTTCGCCGCCACGCGAGATACCCCCTCCTTTTAAGACATTATTATCCCCTCCTTTCATCCTTACTCAGGCAGCAGTAGCATCGGTTGCACGATACGTGGGGGGGAGGAGAGAAAAAGGTGGGCAAAAGCGAAAGGGAATATGGCGCTCTCGCTCGTAGCTCAACCCCATCAGCGTGATTATATAATATTACACACTTGTCGGATTTTATTATCGGCATTAGACGAACATCCAAAGTGGAAATGACATTCGCATTTCGCATATAGGCGAGAGGACGCCCCGGCCGCCATCTTTGATTTCGTCGTCTAGGGCGCTTAAGCACCTTTTATTTTGCCATGCACTTGACGCATTCTAAAGCAGGGTTACTCAAAGAACACCATCGTGTTTCAGTGCCGGTTTTTTGCATCAAGTTCTACGTTAAATGTCCAGAAATATTGGCCCAATCATGTTGCATTCCATGGTTAAATGGTTTAGTAGACCCACTTCGCCGACAGGTTTTTTTTTGCCGACTCCCATTATATCCGATTATTTTAACGATAATTTTTTATAGTTGTATTATAATGTTATCCGATCCATGTTTTTGCCTAATCCAACCAAATCAGGTTGCATCCATGATTTAGACCTATCTTGCCGACAACACACTTCGCCGACTGCTGTTATATTCAATTATAGAATAATTCACGATGATTTATTTGATTGTATTAATAAGTTATCTAATCCCTGTTTGGTTTTTTCTTGACCTAACCTAACCAAAGCAGGTTGCTTCCATGGTTTAGACCCACTTCGCCGACAGTTATTTCGCCGACTCCCGCGCACTCATGACGTTCAGTTAGTTCATTGGGTAGTTCAGTCCGTGGCCCCTTTCCGCCTCTAACGTTAAAGCGTTGGCTGGCTCAATCTCTCTAATGTCAATTTTATGTTGAATTTAACGTGGGAAAAATTTAGGGCTGTTAAAACTTACTTTACTTACACCTTGGCCGCCATGTTGGATTCCTTACAATTTGGATACTAAGACCGACCAAAATGACCAACTTGTAGTTGTTGGAGTATTATGAATACAGTCGATTCCGCTTAATCTGGACACATCCGGCGGAGGCGTTTTGCCCCGATTAGGCGGCTGCCCAGAATATGCGAACATATACTGTCCGGATTTGTTCTTGACAATTTGGCCCTAATAAATGGCTGCCCAGATTAACCGGTGTCCAGATAAAGCGGAATCCACTGTACTACGCCTAAACGATAACATTGAACCCTTGCAGTTACTTAAAAGAATCCATTATAAAATAGGTGTAAGCAGAGCAGCCAACGTCATCTTGGTTCTCCAAGATGGCGGTCGTGGAAAAGCACGTGCCCGTTTGTGTAGTCTCGCGATGCTTTCTTCTTCGTCGACCCGGCGCGTCTTTCGTCGCTTTTTTTACGAGGATATTTCCCAGGTTTTAGTGGCTGGTTATAAAAACGGAAGTGAATATTTTCTCGGAAAAACGGGCTTTAAAAAAGGTGAATGGTCCGTATAAAATAATATCGAAATAATTGGTCTATCACCTGTTTTTATTGGGGCTTAAATTATACACGCGGACGTGCTTTCGTATAAAAAGGGGGGGAAGGGGATGATGACGTATAGAGAGAAAGAGAGGCTTTTATAGGGAGCGCCATAAAAACGAAAGTGGCTGCACGAAAATATGTTGTAAATTTGCGCCGAATGGCGCTTTTTACGGCGCATTTGCACAACCAATAGGATTTAATAAAGTTATTGTTTCACACGTGGATGCCCCATAGAAAAAGGCTGGGGTTAAAGGGGATAAGGCAGGGACCATTTACTCCCCCAAGCACCCCAGTGGCCCGGAGATGATCCTGAAAAATGCCGGCAGTTGGAAAACGAATGTCCTGCATCAGTGGAAGACTTTTTTCACATCCATGGATGTCATTTTCCCAAAAATTGTGGAAAAATGGCTTTTTTTAAAAATCCTAACTCGGTAGTCGTTTATATTCCGATTTCTTCTTCGTTTTTTGACACTTGGTCGGGTTGATTTATTGAATAAAGGTTTCGCCAAATTGAAGCTAAAAGCCAACGTTCTTCGCCCTTAATTGCATTTGCGACGGCCATTTTGTTGGCGGCGGGGCGGCCATATTGAAAGGCTCGAGCCATGTGCAACTGTGATATTTAGGCGTTTATTCGCGGCATTTCTCCCTAATGCGTAAAAAGCTTCGTTCAGCCCCCCGTTTCTACGTCATTACCCCCTTTTCCCCCACCTTTTATGAATCTTCCCCCCAGCTCCTTTTCTTAATTTCCTCTCGCGTCTCCCAACGTCACGTCCAATTCCACGTTGCGTTGATTCGATTTAAATATCTGATAATTTCCATCGTGGGGGGAATCATGAGGGGTTATTAGGCTGCTGGGAGGCGGGGGAATATTGCTTATGCAGGGGGAAAAGGGTTCATTTATGAACGGCCCTAGTGACAATTGGTTGCTCTTTTGAAACAAGCTGTGACAAACGAATATCCAAATGGGTTCAGTTATCGCTCGGAATTCCGATTCGATTACATGGCGCATCCACGATGAAAAAATGAAGCCGAGTCTGCCGGCTGTCATATTGTCTCGGTGTAGTTGGAATTTTTACTTTTTTTGGTTTATTAACCAATTCGTAGCAATATTATTGCATTATTTCCTAATCCTGTTGGTATATATTTTTTACTTTTTAGTAAATACAACATTTTAGGATACATGGGTCACTATGTTGTACTGCACATGTATGCTTTCTTATCTTTTTTGTGTAAATATAGGATAGAATTCTTGTGAAAACGAAGGATGCACCGCTTTTACTTTCGTATTAACATTTAAAGGAAAAATGAGAAATTGTGTTTTCTGAATGTAAAATGTTTATTTTATGCATGGAGGCTTTAAATGTAAATTTTTTGGAGCTGAAATCGGGTCTTCTCTGCAATTTGTACGTTTCCTGTAACTTTTTTTTTTTTCCTTTTTTTTTTTTTTTTTTTTTTTTGGAAATTCATTAGCAAAATTAACTGAAATGCTTGGACCAATTTACGGTTGACACATATTCAGCTGTTAATTCATCGAAAATTAAAAGAATGCCAACGCGTTTTAGCGTTCACTATGGTGTTGCCAATATTGTAAATTCCGCTCGTTCAATTGCTTCTATTTTTTTTTTCTTCTCAAAAATACGGTTTAATTAAATTCCTGGTCGTTTTCACGTTTTCTCACGTCTACCCCTAGCCTTCCTTTTTATTTTTTTTTTCTGCGTGGAGAATTCGAGAAATGCATTATGTCTTTCGCAATTTTTGGGCCTGTGAACCCGCATTGCGATTACAGTAAGCCTAGTGCAGCATTTGCTGTTTTCTAGCTCTATTGGCGTTTGCTGTGTTCCAAATGGATGTTGCTCTCCAAATGAGTTTAAATGTAAGGAAAAAGGTTTTTCTGCACTTTGGGAAGCGGACTTTTTTTTTTCTTCCAGTTTTTTAAAAGCCAAACGATGTCCTTTTTCTCCTCCTAGACGTTGATGTTTTGTTTTCTTCTTTTATTTTATGGCGCTTTTTGGCGAGGGGATAAATGGCAAATGGCAAAGGGTGGGATGACGAAATTGAGGGGAGGGTGAGATATTGTCGCCATTTTGGGTGCCAGTCAATGTCGTGTGCAAAAAAAAAATATACATATTTTCTTCTGCAAAATATGTGAATATTTCGTTCTACGACTGCTGTAGTTTTCTGTTGTCTTTCATAATTTAAGATGGTGATTTCTTCTTTATCGCTGTAGACTAATTTGTCAAAATACAGTGGGGCACATAGACGCTAATTGGCTTGTTTGGCAGCCCTTCTTTCAATTCAATTCAATTCAACTCAGTACCCTACAGTCAGCAAATAAATGCCATGTGGTAGGGGGGTCGTACCCATT
>JAUJYV010001909.1:0-14793 GCA_033995625.1 Ophyiulus pilosus
TTACTACTACGGTGGGTTTGCTCAACGTTTCTCCAGGAAATATTTTCCTGCGACCATTGGTCTCTGTAGATTTTACGTGATTTTAAGAAAAACACGTTATTTTTTGGAGGAAAAATCACTTTTTTTTTTTTTTTGGCGGAAAAACGATTTTTTTGTGGTAAAAAACGATTTTGTTTTTGGCAGAAAATTGATTATTTTTATGAAAAAACGATTTTTTTGGAGGGAAACAATGATTTTTTTTGTTGTGAAAAATGTTTTTTTTTTTGACGGATAAACACCGCTCTGATCGACGCATCATTGGTACTCCAAGCGCTCGGGTGAGAGGCAATTGTCGAAGTTACCCCACAGTTAAAAAATCTTACCTTCCGAGCCATGTAACAGGGCTACACGCTCAACAAAAAAATATCTCCAAACTACGAACAAATTTATTTTTTCGAAATAGTAACAAACGCCTGTTTCTTAAGTATATTTCTTCGGTAAAAATAAAAAAAAATGTGCATTTTTTTATTTTTACCTAAGCAAAATCGCACTTTTGATATAAAAAATTGCATTTTAAAACAGAAAAATCGCACTTTTGCTGCAAAAAAATTTGCATTTTTACCTAAGAATGATCATGCTTTTAATTCCCCAAAAAAATTGTATTATGCTAGTTCCTGATTTGGGGGCAAGATTAGTAAATGTTAAATATTAGAATTTGCGATATATACCGTATTTTATGGACTATAAGACGCACCTAAATTTTTAAGCAACTTTTTATAGTCCGCATCACATGAATACCTTATGAGTATAAGACGCACCTGAATTTTGGAGGCAATTTTTTGAAGAAAAAAGTGCGTCTTATAGTCCGTGAAATATGACGTCCGTCCTGTTGACTGTCTCTTCGTCGGAGATGGTCAGCTGCAAGTCTTGATCGTTGCTTGCATTCGCCAGTTGAGATCCTTTGCAGATAAGCAAAATAAGTGGACTTCCCCTTTTATACTTTGCCGATTCGGATTGAAATTTTTTAAATTTCTTGGATTTGGGAAAAGGGGGAGGGTTATCCTCAATATCCCCCTCCCCATATATACGGCATTGCTACAGGGGGGAGGGGCATCTAGTGGTATGACACGCCACATCTCTGGAACAAGAATACTTAGTTTCGGACAGAACTTGTGTGTTCCACATTTTCCAGTGGAGGCCGGAGCTGAAGATTTGTCACAATCAAGAGATTCAGCAAATCACTTGTTTTTGAATTGGCATGCATTATACATTTATACACTCGTTAAATATCTATAGGTTGTCATGAGTCACTTTGCAGTTTGCCATTTCCACCACCAATGATGTTTCAAGCGCGATACTCGCGGTCGCTTGAAAAGGTAACAAACATACCTTGATTGACCCCTCTGATTTACCATATTTACGGATGTCATTCTCGCCTTCGAGGGGTCAAATAACAACATCACGCCGAAACACGTGTGACATCGAATAAATAACAACAACATCGTAAACAAAGAAATGAGAGTCAAATCTTACCTTCAGCTGTCAAACCGCTTCCCACGAATCAGGCACTTCGTGAACGTCCCTTACATACAAATTTACACCTTTTAATCCGATGGCGAAAATTGGGAAATAATTTGAAAATCGTCGATTGTTTTTAAACGTCAGAAGCGAAGGCACGAGCAGTATTAAAAAGACGCGGAAGAGTTCAAAACGAATGAAAAGACAGGGGAAAAAGGCAAAGTGGGGGAAGAAGAGGAGTCAGCGGGGTTGTTGGGGTATGGAGAGGACAAGGGGGAATTGACCTTAGTCGAGACACAACGGGAGAATAAGGTACGGTGGAGGAAAGATAAATAGATGGGGTATTTTGACTCCTTTCAAACGGAGGGCCCAAAATTGAGCCAATAAGTACTGGTGTGCCACCTTGCATTTAGGACACAGGAGGACACAGAAGATTTTAAGGTGTCTACAGTATTTCTACCCTGTGTAGAACACCCATGTGACATGTCGGAGATTTCTCCATTTGACTAGTCAGACTTTCATGTCTGTCAGATAGTCCTCAGTGTTCTTTCTTGAACAGAGACAGAGGAATGTTTCTAAAGAATATACCAATGGAAAATTCGAAAATTTTTAAATATTGGAGACATCTGCCTAAGAACATCAACGTTTGTTTTTATCAGTTTTTATTAATGCATACCTCTCGTGAATATCACGGATTTTTACACTAAATTATACCGGAAGAAAAAGCACACCCTGGCTGGATTTTCGACACAACCTCAGATATGCGTAATGCATTCTTAAGTTAGAGTAATCTGTAGCTACCCAGCCTATCCTACGCTGTGGCCCACCCTCAACCATCGTGGACACTTCTATTCAATGTCGAAGTACAGTTTCATTCCTACCGACTTTATCATCAGTGTTTCGTACGTTGGTTCACTGAGTTGACGCTTGGTGCAAGTGTCCATCACCATTCTGTTTATAGCAGCAATCTCATGTCCAAATCCATGAAGCTATCAGTAATATCTGTTGATGTAACCAGAGGAAGGATACTACTACTTAATTTTGTGGCCATCGTTGGTTGCCCATCCCTAAGATCACACAAAATCATGGTCTCTTTCATTAATGCTCTGGTAAAATTCTCTCGACCGTAATCACTGGTGCATGGTGCAAGAAGGCTCCAAATTTGAATAAAGAATCCAATGTCGAGAGAATTTGCTTCCTGCAGAGATTTCAACGTTGAGCCCATATGGCATTAGCCACTGAGCAAGTGAAAGATGACAACGAAGATTCTGGGATGAGCATCAGGAGTAGTAACAACGTTGTTCCCAAAAACTATTATTGACGGGTTCTAACATTGAAAGCGCCACCAGGCGGCGTTTCAGGAATCAACGAAGAGCCATTTCCAGAGAAGGTGCTTCAGGTGGAGACTCCGGTGCTAATACCCTAACGGTTGTGGTCATTGTAACGTTGTAAATAAAGCGAATCTTGAGACAACGACAATGGCCTGGACCAGGCCAGTGTTTGGTTATGACAAAAAACAACTAACATCACCAGGTGGCGTTCCAAAAGCCATCAAGTTCATTAGCCGAAATTCTTCGGCAGCCCTCACGGGTAAGTACCCCTTCCAAGGGGGATGGAGGAAGTCCTCAGTGGCGATCGACCTTGGGCTTGTAGATCTTCTTCCAGATCTCACAGAGGCAGACAGTGGAGTGGAAGCGGAAGAAGATGGCAAGTGGCGAACAGAAACGCGAGATGACAGTCCATCCCCAGAAGCCGTAGAAACGCAGCTGAAGCGGGTGAGAGTCTGTGCGTCCCGTCTCCAGGGTGCAGATGATCCACATGGCAAAGTTGCAGACGAGCAGGAAGGTGATGAGTTCCCTTCCGGGGCGGCTGTGGGCCTGTTCGGATGTGCGGGCGGTGCGGTGGGAGGCGTCTAGGATGAACACAGTCTGGATGGTGGCTTGCACCAGGCGGGAGGCAGAGTAACCCAACACTAAAAGCCAGTTGCCATCAGGCGACAGGTGGCCTCCTATCATGCCGAAGATGCTGAAAAGGTAGATGCCAACCTGTGCAAAGATGAGCAGGATGTTGTCCAGCTCCACGTTCTTCTGCGCATGGTATCGGAAGTTCCGGATGCGCCACATTGCCAGCAATGGCACAGGGGTGGTCAGCAGGTAGATGCTGATTTCCGTCCAGTGGGACAGCAAGACGGCAACGTGGCGGTACTCAGGCTTGTTGACCAATACGAAATATAGGATCACGCTGATGATGACCAGCACCAGGATGAGGATGCCAGTGAACAGGCCTTTGATGGAGCCAGTGCAGTCCACTCGATAGCGATGGTTGTGCCGCCTAACAATCACCGGACCCGTCAACATCAAGCTGCCATTGGTGGCAATGCTGTCCTTTTTGGTTAGGCACTCCTTGAGTAGCATGCTGCAGGAGGATGGCCGTGGAGTAGGGCGATGGGCCTTAATGTTCTTCCACATGATGTAGCAGATGGCGGCGCAGATCAAGCTGTACTGGATAGTGCAGGGGAACATGATGGGGCTGATGTTCTGAACCAACTGGCCCAGCACTCGCATGCGACGACAGCGGGTTGCTCGTGCTGCTCCAACCACTGGCATCGAGTGGTTGTGGGTGTCGTTATGGTAATCTGAAAATAGTTTTTGTCATTACCGTGGATTTCTGAGAGGTGGAAGAGATTGAAAGAGTGTTGGTATGAAAACGTTCTAAAAATGGCGATTCGTAGACCAACATTCATAGAAATGTGTCTTATACCAGTAAACATAGTGTGGTTATGGTCCAGATGGTGATCGCCATGGTGAGTGGGTTCATGGTCCGCCAAAATGAAGGGATCGCCCAGACGCATAATCTCGAATTTGGACTCCAAGATGACCGTCAACAGCCAAACGCAGAGGTTTGTGGCCACCATGTGCATTAGACCGAACCTCGCCACGTTTCGGTACTTGTATGTTCGCATCTGAAATCGGCGAGTATGATTGATCGAGTTTGGCAAATACATCAACCGAAATATTTGTACAAAATCCTAATTGAGCAATTTCCGAAAGAACACTACATACCTTAGAATTGAGAAAAATAAAGTAGAGCTGCACAAATGTGAAAGCCATGTTGAAAACTGGAGCGATGGCGAAAATGACGTTATAACAGGTCGCGTTAGGGTCAAACTCGAAAAACTGGACGAACTCGAGTCCTGAATAGATCATGCTTCCAATGCCAAAGGCTGGAAGAAGACAAAATCAGCAAAAATGAAAGAAAACCCTTCAATTTTAAAGATTGAGGATGTATTGAAAGCTAAAAGGTGGCCCATTGCAACATTATTTTAATTTAAAAAATGGGGGTTTTTTTCCATGAAGGATATAAGCATATTGGGATATAAGTTAAAAAAGGACAAAAGCCCAAAGTGTAATTTCAATATATTAAAGTTTAGGTTTGGTTAGTTTAAGTTAGGTGTTTGCACTTTTGGGAATTTGCTCCTACAATATCAAGAGATTTAAACTCAATAGTTTTGAGGCTTACTAGCAAATAGCCACACTAATGGAGATTTGCTATCAAAACTTCACTTGTTTTCCATACAATTACACAAATAAAATTGGGAAAACGAATTCCTGGATCATGGCATTTTTCGTTAACCATCAATGCTGTAAAACTTACCAATGGCGCCAACGCGAAGGTAAAAGCTTCCGCAGCTGCGTGGTTCAGGTTCCACTTGGACGGATTCTTGACGTATCAATGAAGATTTCCTTTTGCTGAACATCAGCTGAAACACTGAGACGGTGGAACCCTTGCGACGAATCAGAAACAAGTAAGCGTACAGCAAAAAGATGATGCAACCGATGTATAGGTATAAATAAAATCCCTGTTGAAAAAACAACAAAACCAAGTAATTAGCGATTGTATTTGAAGTCAACACTTCCAATGATAAATTGCAAAAATATATATATGTATATATATAAGCTTTTAAAAAATCGGAAATCTACTACAAAAAATTGTGTGCTTGTCTTCGGTTATATAACTTTTCATACCAAAAAAAAGGGCCACAAGAGTATTTAGGAACAGTACCGTGGACTGCAAGAATGCTTCAACACAGAAGCTTATGTTTTAATAAATTACTTTTTCCTAATTGTTGGCATTTGCATTTTTCTTTAACAAACGTGTACGTGTACAGCCAGAGTAAAATTGTACACAAATAATCAAATTGAATGTTGCCGAGGCACACGTTACATTTAAGAAAGTATTTATTCTTACGGGAGATTTAACGGGAGAATTATTAATTTTATCACAACTATTATTTTCTACTAAATTTACCTAAATTTAACAATGCATGATCAATCTAAATGTCACTATATTATATACAGTTTATTGGAACAATAACATACTAAAAGAATGACACAATAATTAACATTGACTGTTTATAAGTCAAAATTAACTTTTGAGATTTAATGATGAAAAAATACAGGATAGTTCATCCCGTACTAACCATGTAAAATGATGGCGGAATGTTTGGTGAAATGACTTCAGATAAGGGTAAACTGATTCCGAGCACCACCAACAATTTGGCATAGAGGGCGCTGAGCACCAGAAATCCGTAATCACTGGATCTGAAAAAAAGTAAAAAATTCGCTGAATGTAACATACAACGTAATTTTGGTAGCACACATTTACTTTATGTATTGTATTACGCGGCATTTTTTTACTAATGTGGACCCGGTCTAATATAAAAAAATATTTGCAAAATTTAAAATTCCGCGAAAAACGTTAATTGGAAAGCGCTGGTTTACTGCATCATTAGCCACATTAGAATGAAATGTTCTTATTGCAATTATACATGTAAGATCCATTCCAAGTATGGAGGGCCGTTTGATTTTTATTTTTTTAAAAACTACTATAGCATTTTTATATAATTAGTAAACTTCAGAGATTAATACTCGTTTGGCCACTTTAAAAAATAATTACCGATATATGCATTGCTTTTAATAGGTTGCAAATATGAGAGTTACAGTGTAGTTAAAAAATGAAATAATCCAAAACGGTGCCAAATATGACCCTTTTTTTTACCAAAAAATTTACCTTTGTTTGGAATGTCCATCTTTTCCTGTTCCTGAGACACATCCATTGGGCGGCTTGATACAGTCGTCGTATTGGTGATTAACGGTCAGTGGTGACATCGTATAGCCCTCTATGTCACTCCGTAGGGAGCTGAATAAAAAAATATAAAAAAACGATTAGTAACTACAGGACAATAAGAGAATACATCTACGAAGTAAATTTATTTAAAGATAATACACCCAATTCTATTTTTCCGTTTGTGCTCGAGAATACAATGTAAAAACGTTAATGTAAATGGACCTAAAATGGGGACCTAAAATGAATTACGCTTCTGGGCCCAAAAATTTAAGTTACGCCACTATTCAATAAACTAAAATTGTAAAGTATTTACACACTTCCTGTGCACATAGGTTTAGTTTTCCATCACTAGCTCCATTAAAGAGGATCTCAAGGTGAAAATGAAACCATTATCGAAGAACAAATAGGTAACAACAATAAAGGTGGGGATTTTCTTAAAACGTAATACAATTGAAAATCACGATTGAATTTTCACAACCACACGACAGACCCCTAATTTATCAAACTAAAGATTTTTTTAAAGGAAAAGTTTGCGTTGCCCGTATTGCGAGACATGCATAGAATAAATAGTGTGCACAAATATGAAATACATGTTTGTGGGTTTAAAAAAGCTAATACAAAGCTTACAAAACTTATTTCTCTACATGTGCACCCTCCTGATTGGCGTTTTTATATTTGAAACAAAATACAAAGACACGTTTTGGGCACCCTGTATTTTGTAACCGTAAGGATATTCAGTTCAAAGTTTAATAATAAATGTATTCATTTTTGTTGTCAACCCCTTTATTTATTCAGGACATTAAAACCGTGCAGGATTGCTCTTCCTTAAATTAAAAATAGACTTGTTATAGTGATGAATATGCAATGGCGCATATTGCAACAACACGAGAAAACCCTCGTTAAAACCCCGAATTGCTAATTGATATCTGTTCGACCTATAAAGTTGAAGGTTAGGAAAGTCTTAACTGATGACAAGTTAACAATTAAGCTAACATAACCAGAATGATGACCAGATTTAAAATCTATCATAATGTTTAGTCTATTCGCTATTATACTCGTACAAGTTGTAAAGGGAGAATTTGTAACATAAAACAAATTGTAATACCTTAAAAATTAAAAACGTACTATATGCCCATATGTTTCCATATATTATAAATTAGGAGCAGAAAGTAAGGCGTCAATGGCGCCTAACAATTTTTAGTCGCCACAATGATCTACTTCGGGCGCCATTTCAAAATTAGTGTGTGTTAGGTGACCTATATATGTGCCACCAAAGGATGACCACGTAGGTCAATATCCTGGATTAAAGGATTAGCAAGTGGTATAAGCATGAGTAAACCTTTGATCAGTCAAAATTTGCGTAGTACAAACAAAAGTCGAAAAGTTAGGCGTCAAAAATGGCATCTTGGTCGTCAAAACCGAATTTCTAGGCGCAAAATAGGCCTAACGACTGCTAATTTCGAACTCTGATGTACAGTATATGGTATGTTTTTTCAGCCTGTAATCTCATAACAATTATATTAATAATGATTATATTTACATTCGCATGTGTGCCATTGAAATTGCTATGTCATACCTGAATGGGAGGCACGAAAGCAAGTTTTATTTTTTTAACTTTTATTATTATATACTCCATGCTATATGGTTAACCATTATTATTATTATTATTATTATTACTATTATACAGTATTGCATAGCCTTCCGATAGTTGCAATTACTTAAGTAATAACTGAAATTATGAGATGGAAAACCCGGAAATGTAATTATAATATATACCACAATTAGAGGGTCTAGAAAATAAAGTATTGAGAAAAATTAAAGTTGCGTGTTTAAATTAAGTGACACTTAACTATGATTGCACAAGGTGAAGCTAACGTTTATTTATAGAGAATTTAATTAGGAATAAACCTTGGATCATCTACGAGTAATCTCTGTTCATACAGTGCATGTACTATATACTGTATAGATATTTACAAATTATGCATACACATCATTAACACATGAATCAAAACGAGCAGGTTAATGCATTTCATTATAACAATAATATGTCGGTAAAGTTTTAATATGAAAAACATTTAGGAACGCTTATCTATACGTGTACATGTTATTCATATGAAATATGCACGAATTACTCGTTCACATTTGCCCTTAAAACAATAGAGAATACAAATTTAGACTTGAATTCAGTCATGACAAGATGAAGACGGCAGATATCAAATATTTGCTACATCAGCACTTGGATTTCCTCCAAAATTCTTTTCAAAGCTTAAAGAGCATTCTTATCTTAAGGGAATTTACAATTACAATAATTTCGCACAACAAATTTCAGTCCATAATCGCATTAATCAAAAATAGATCTGGATAGAACTTTTATATTCCAATTTTGCCAATGTTGACGATTCACGAAGTATACATTATATGTACCTCTAATGCCATATTATTGACATTGGCATAAAATGAAATCTATGGTCACATTATTATATAGTATAGAGTATATCATACGTAATCATTCTCATATAGAAACAAATATTTTCAGGTGTACAGTATATGGAATATTACAGATATTGCATACAGCTACACTAAATTAAATGATCTTACATGCTGTATTTTCTCACCGGGATTGAAGTTTAAAATTGCAGCAATTATACATGTATAATCTATTTAAAACTAGATGAAAAGGGTGCACAAAAGACTGCTCACGAAGCGTTTCGTCGTGTTCATCTATTTACAAGTACATGCTAAGAGAACCACTTTGTGAAACCACCATGTTTGCAAATTGATACACCTGTTTGTATACGAGTCACATAAAATTCATTAATTATCATTCAGCCAACTACTTTACCTCGTTAAGGATGTCAATTTAAGATGATCTTGAGAAACCATGCAGCAATCAATGAAATTCACTTTTTCACCAGTCGCGTGTTTTCAATTAGATTGCCACACAGAGCAATAAAGTTTTCAACACAATTAGCAGTTTTTGTTTGTTTGTTGTTTTTTCGCCAAATTTTCGTGGTTTTGAGTCCGAAGATGCCCAAGTTGTTTTTCATTTCAAATTTTCCTTTCTATTCTTTAATACGCCATTTTGTATTTTCAACATTAGCCAGGTAAGCATTTAAATAAAGACGAAATTTTTTGGTAATTATCCAACGAAAGAGAATTTTACTTCAGGACAATCTTTTCATCGTCATCGTCGCATCACCTGGCTTTCAATCCCGAAAACTTTTATAGACATGGCGATGAAAACACGGGATGGCAACAGTGCAAACTTATTCGACTTTAGCAAACGTTGCAGAATTTTAAAGAACAAAACACTAATCAGCAAGTGAAAGTTATTTGGTAAGGGTCATGACGTCAATTTCAAGGAGGTTGACAAATAAAGCAGAACGAATCCAAATGTCGTATGCCTTGGAGCGAGCAGCGTCATCAATATGCATATCATCAATACGATGTCATGTCATCAATGTGTATTACATTTCAGATTACAACATCATTTCTTGAAACTACTATATAATATAGGACCATATATGCGCTTAGATGTCTGAAAACATGTAGTAATGTCATAAATAGCATTTTATGTCATCGTCCAAATATAATTCAGGCTAATAAACATGCATACTTTAAACATTGTATACCAAGTCCAATTAAAGTTCAAAATTAAGGATTCATTAGACAGTTTGAGCATACCTCACGTCTTTATACATCCCTTAACTTTAATGGCGGGAAGGGAGGACCCAATGAACTAACTGAACGTAATCGGTGCGCATGTGTGGTTCTTCCCTTCCCGCCATTAAAGTTAGGTAGGTATAAAGACGTTGGCATGCTCAAATTGTCTATTAAGAGGGTCGCGAACGGTAAACATGAAAAGCATATTTGAAAATTTAAATATGATGGCTTTCATGATCCGTGTTTTAAACTATCCTAAAGTTTAATTATACAGGCAATGTACACATTTGCGTGCAGAATGTTTTTAGAAATGTACATCATTAAGGGCATTTATTCGGTGCTTATATCCAGTCGCTAAGTGGACCATAACAGTGTCTTAACATACACATAACACCTTGCATATCCATAAATGAGCACCTTGCATAGCCATAAATGGACCACATTTTGAATTGAACATATAAGGAAAACCCCATCATCTTAACCACATTTTGTTGTTCCTATGACAGGCCACGCACTTTTCAAACACCACTCGCACTAGGACAACCTTATACATGAACAACATGGCAGTTCCGTTCGAAATTGTAGCTATTTAGGAAATTTTAGCATTTAAAAATCCCTATAAAGTTTACCAACTTGTGGTATGTGGGGGGAGTTACCTGCAGTCCGGCGTCCCATTGGTGGACGTAATACTGAGTAGCCTGTCTGGCCTGCGTAGCCTCATGATATCCTTGACCACCTCCTCATCCTCATCGTTGCAATGCAACAATTCTTCCTGTTGCTGCTGTTGTTGTTCTTGCATTTTCGAGATTTTTGGAGCACCCGGTAATCGCGTTTAATCAAAATCGTTCAAAATCAGATTAATGAAAGGCGTTTATCGGAGTCAATCCGACTCGTTATTAAACCCATTCGCAGAATACTCGTGCTTTTTGATGCTTGTTGGGGGTGGCGAGGTGAGAAAGGGGGGAGGCAAGGACGTCATCAATTAATACACCGGTGTCACTTTAATCATCGCTAATTTCGCGCCTATGTTTGTACTTTCTTCTTTTTTTTTCCTTCCTATCTTCGATACCTTTTCGCCACCATCTTGGATTTGCCACAAAGGCGCTACAACGTACGGCCGTGCGGGGGTCACGTGATGCTCGAGTCGCCCGGGGAATGGCGGCGGCTACCACCTTAATCCCAACCGCATTCAGCACATTTCATTAATTCGCTATAATTACACCTATGAGCGATTGGTAATTAACGAATATTTCGCCTGGACGTTATGCGAGCGAGCAAGCACTATTTGCTAGTTGGGAAAAAAATTAAAAATGGCCGGCTTAATGGTGGGTGAAACATTATGATGGTTGGGAGGACAACGTGCCTGGCTCTATGGCAATTCTGGCTGGGTTTTACAGTCGTGTTATGGGATATGTTAGTTGTTAACTATGTAACTGTAATAGTTACCAGTAAGACTAGATGTCTATTGGAACCATGAAGAGAATGTTTCGACAAAACGTTATGTCGACTATAATTAGTACTCGTAAATGTTTATAGCAAGACGTGTCATTTGCGCAAGAATGTCTTGAATAGCCTCCCAAATGAGGGACTAAGTATTATTATTTACCAACTCTGCAATTTAAATCAATTTTATATAAAGAAAACAGTTATAAAAAGGAACAGGGTTTCTGAGAGGCTGGAACCCTGTTTCCATTTTTGATAAACTATTAACTAACTTAATGTAAAACAATATTGACTATGTTTTATAACTTTTCTTTATATAAAATTGAAATTACATCATTATATAAATTGTTTAGAGAGCACCTGATGATGGCATAGTGTGTCGAAACGTTGTTCTACAGTAATACGAGTTTTGGCTGTAATACATTATCTCGCCCCTTCATATTGAGCAATTTTTAGAAATTCAAATTCATAATTAGTGGCAGATGCAAAAGCATATTGAGTAAACGTATTCAAAAACTATTTGTTGGTTACATTTTAAGGTGTCATCTTTATAAAAAAAATTAAAACTTTCACATCTCTAGGATGTGTCAATGCAATTAACATTGCCATAGTTTGCACACACAAAATTAAGTTTGCTAAAAACTCATGCGTATACTTTTCCTGAAATTTCGGTTATAAAGTATCATCCACTAGTAATACACTCATACCTCGCTTTACGGCCCAGATACGTTCCGGAAAAGTTGGCCGTAAAGCGAAAAGCCGTATAACGAGTCAATTATTTTGATACAAATTTTGATTCAGTACAGCATTTTTTTGGCCGTATAACGAAACATTGTGGGCCGTAAATCGAAAAAGTGGCATAATTAAAAATGGACGTTACAGCGAAATGCCGTATAATGAATGGCCGTATAGCGAGGTAAAGGTGTACTTATTAAAATAATTTACAATGCATGTGCTAAGAATTCGCCAATCATGCATAATTCTTTACAACGTTTATTATCTCTTTTTTACAAGCTATATATAATCTTTGACCAGCTAGATTTCCCTTTGTGTCCTTGCAATTTCTGTTATTTTTCATGTACATTTCATGTCAAAATATATCAGCCACACATGCATGTATAGTCAATTTTTGCAATAATACATGTTCATGACTTTTTCCGTGACAAAACACCATAGAAGTATCACCATAAATGCTTTTGGACAAACTGTATATGCAGAAATTCCTATATTTTCATATATACATGTATGGACAAGCACCGTTTGCTATAAATGTTCGGATCACGCCATATTTGTGTTCCAATTATGTTGAAACTTCTCGCAATTATATATTAATAAAATTGCAAATTGACTAACGAGACATATTGCATACAAATTATTAACGAAAGCATGGCAATTTACGTTGCACCTATACGTGACAATTATAGTGAACCGGAGGCGCTTAAGGCTGTTATCAACGCCTTTCCTTTATATTACCGGCCCTTTAACTGCAATGCAAATATTCTATGAAATTAATCCTGTTCTTAAAACTGATTATACCCATGAACTTACATTAAGTTATGTTAATAAGTGTTGGCCACATTGAAAGAACACATTGACAACACCGAATGTTCTTCTTTCGTTTGTTTACAGATTTCAGAGACTGTAATACAAATGGTGACCGGAAGTATGCGCCCAGGAGATACGCGCGTCCAAATGTACGGAGACTCAAGGGTACCCTAAAGTATTTTCGATCGCTCATCAATCGATCAGCAGCCATTTTGGGTAATCGGGATGTGACGTCATGACGTTGTCACTGTCAATTTCCTGACAAGAATCAATCAACCAAAATCGCGGAAAAAGTTAAAGGAAGCTGATAATGGTGAGGTGACGTCACGTCCTGATTACTTTAATAACTCCACCCCTTCCTCCTTAAGCTCCGCCTATTCGCAAAACTTTGGAAAAATTCGACTGATGGCTTGAAGATGATCAGGAAGTAGATTTTTAGTATTTGAAAAGCGGATTTAATCGACAAATAATTCTAACGTTCATCAACTTCCGCGATATCAAAAATAAAGATGTGATAATAATTTTAAAAAAACGCTATGACGTCATGATAAATCTCACCTTCTTAGAATTATGCAAGCTAAGCACATCTTGTTTAAAAAAAGCATTTGGATCGTTCTGGTGACCGCCCTTGACAACAGTGATAAAAGTAAGCGTTGCACCAATCAAATATTAATCGAAGAACAGATTGGGAAATGTAAGAATAACAAATCGCGTATTTGTCGAAGGTTTAACTGCAGGAAAATTACCGAAAATACGAAGGGTTACCCAAAGTCTATAGATTACCACTTTGTCAACTAACTTGTTTTTAAGTTCATCAGAACGCCTGACAGAAATATGTTAATAATAATTAATTGTCACTGATAATTGGCGAAATGTCCTGATTAAGTCAATGAAAAAGAAAATAAGCATCATTTGTCGTTTCGTAAACGTATTCACCCGTATTGTAAATCCATGTTAAAAAAGTGAAGCCAGGTAGATTCGGTCATATTGGAGCAACTATGAATTTTGAAAAATCTCTTAAAACTTATTGATATCGTATTAACAGTAAAAATTAATAGTTTAAACTTTAGAGATATTCCAAATATCTCCGCCATCACCAAGCGTCACCTTATTAGCACTGATTGTCGTATTAAGAACGGTATTTGAAATCATTATACTATTGTCAAATTGTTTGAAATTTACTATTTTATACTTAGATTTATTATATTACATATGTCGCTTCGTGAACACGAAAATTAAAGTTTGTTATTATTATATTATTACAAAATTTAACAGCAAGTTAAAAGTTTGAAGAAATCATTCAAACTTCAGGGATATCACAACATGGCCGCCATCACCTGCCTTCACCTTATTAACATGGATTTTGAATTATTTAAGTATCGTTATTATGGACTAATTTTATTATATACAATTTCCAGTTTGGACTTTTTATCATTACAACAGTAGTATACGGCACCTATACTGCGTATAGTACCAAATTCTGCCACCAGGTGGCGCTAGTGTCGCTAGTGGCGAAAT
>JAUJYV010001910.1:0-14792 GCA_033995625.1 Ophyiulus pilosus
GGAATTTGATTCCGATCGGAAATGCATGTCAGTGATTGTGCAAAAACCAGATGGTAATTCTTTTTATTTTTTAATTCACACCAATAATTTTCTTTTGGAATTTCTGCAAATTCATTTTTCAAACACATTTTTATGCTCATTGTTTAAATTCTAGGAAGGATTTTCCTTTACTGTAAAGGTGCGGAGACAGCGGTGCTTCCACGTGCTGATAGTGGACCAAGCGAGGAAACCTTGGTACATGTTAATGAATATGCTATGGTAAGTAGGACTTTAATTATTTGTATTAATCAAATTAAGTTTCTTTAAGTATTGAAGTGCAGATATATTAAATTTTAAGTTTAATTTCTAACTTTAATCGCTGCCAAAGTAGGACTCGACATCAAGCAGGTATTTTGAGATGATATTGTTAATTGTTACCAAACCTTTTATTGTATCAGTGTTGCAAATTACGTTTTCTACAAATGTAATTATTTGTAAAAATATTGTCTACTTCACAAATTTAATGTAAAACATATTGTATCAGATTGAACTTTCCTGCAACACATGTAGGCTACTGCATCATTAGTGATCTTCAATAGGTGGTGGTTCACATGTGTTTGTAATTCTAAAAGTTCTGAAAAATATTAAAAGATATTTTCACTTGTACAAGTGTAAGGAAGGTTGAAATATAAATTGTTTGAAAATTCAACAAGCGTCTAAGAAGTTCATGAAAATATATGTAATTATTTATTTTTTTCTTGAACAGATTGGACTGCGAACATTGGTAGTTGGCGAACGCGAACTTAACCATGAGGAATATGATGCCTTTGAGAAAGAAATTAGAAAGGCAAAGTCTTCCCTCGAAGACAGAGATAAAGAGGTAAGAAAACAGGGAATCTTGAAAGCATTTTCAAATAAATCAAATAACGCATTTTACTTTAAAATATATTTTGTTACTTTTATGCCTTATGATATAATTAATAAAGTTTTAGTGATGGTCTTAGTTTTGTGGAAACAGTTAAATTAAGCTAACAAGTTTCATTTTGTGTCAGGTGGCAGTGGTATTCGAAATGGTTGAACGAAACCTGACTATCTTAGGAGCCACAGCTGTAGAAGACAGGCTCCAAGATGGAGTTCCTGAAACGTTACAGGCCTTAAGGGAAGCTGGCATCAAAGTAAGTCTCCCTTGGGAAGTTTTTGTTGCAATATTGAATTAAATAAATAAAAAACTAAAGTAATTCCTTTGGGGTAGATTTGGATGTTAACAGGAGACAAAGAGGAAACTGCAGTAAACATTAGTTATTCCTGTGGGCATTTCAATCGTGATATGGTCCTCTTATACGCTACTCAGCAGAGGGATAGAGAAGCAGCCATGACAACTCTGAATGAGTTGAAAAAGCGGTACTTTAATTTTTAACTAATATTTAATATATATATATATTTTGCCCATGATACGATAATACTATGTAGAATTAAGTTTTACTGAAAAGGTAATTTTGGTTAATAGGGTGCAAGAAGATACGGACCGCGGCCAAGAAACTGATTTTGCCTTAGTCGTAGATGGCGGGAGTTTAGCGTACATTTTTCGGCTGGATTTCGAGTATTTGGAATTGTTCCGGGAAATTTGCTCCAACTGCAAAGCTGTGGTTTGCTGCCGAATGACTCCCATTCAAAAAGCCACAGTAAGATATCTTAAAGAAAATTATAAAAATTGCATGAAATCTCACTTGTGTTTACAAGTTATATTTTTGAATTTCTTAATTAGATTGTGAGGCTTATTAAAAAATCTGTATCGAGACCCACGACCGCTGCTATTGGCGATGGCGCAAATGACGTGAGCATGATACAAGAAGCCCATGTTGGATTAGGTGGGTAACCGTGGGTTCATATTGACTATACACAACTTAAGTACTACCTTGTTTACAATAAGTTTCTTACATTTTGAGAATACAATTTTTGAATTCAGGCGTGATGGGCAAGGAGGGTCGACAGGCTGTGCGGTGTAGTGACTTTGCATTTGCCAGGTTTCGCTTCCTTAAACGTGTGCTTTTGGTGCACGGCCATTATTATTATGTCCGTGTATCTATGCTTGTGCAGTATTCCTTTTATAAGGTAATTTAATGTTACCAGATAAGTTTTGGAGCTTATAAGTGTAGTTTTTGGAATGTATATTTATTCTTAACCTTTATTTGCAGAATTTGGCATTCATCACACCCCAGCTGTATTATGTGTTTTATGCATGGTTTTCACCACAGGTAATACTTGTGAAAACTGCTCAAAATTTTAATTTTTTATTAAGTTTAACGACTGTTCAAGTCCGAAGCTTAATTAACTGAATTAACTAACATGGCTTTTATTTTCAGCCGTTGTACGATGGCATGTTTTTAACGTTTTTCAACATCATTTTTACTTCGGCGCCCATTTTGATTTATGGTTTGTTCGAACAGAACATTAGTCAGGAAAAACTTATGGACCAACCAGAATTGTACAAGTTAGTGCCTTTCTCTTATCCACAATTTATTATTTTGCGTTTCCATAGCTATATGGTGAAGTTTTAAATTTTTTTTTAGAAACATAGCCAACAATTCTTTACTATCATCGTGGCAGTTCACGAAATGGACTGCTCTAGGTACATCTACAATATGTAATTTAAATGCATCGTTACAAAGTTGTTTTACTGACACGCTTTTAATAATTTACAATTTTTCAGGGTTTTGGCATTCCATAGTTTTCTTTTATGGTGCACTGCTTTTATTTAATAATGATGCTTTGACACCATTTGGCTGGGTAAGGGATGCTTTAATTTTATACATTAAATCACATAAATGAAAATGTATGTGAAAATTACATAATTTTATTTGTGCTTTAGACATTCGACATATGGTGTATGGGTACCCTTGTATTTCACGCCTGTGTGATTATAATTAACTTGAAGGTAATATACTGTAATGGATCTAACAAAAAATATTTCGTATCTTAAGAAGCCAAAGATCAGCAATTAAAGTTATTTATATTTTTTTTTTTTTTTAGCTCTGCCTTGAAACGCGATATTATAGTGGGATATTTTTCTTTTCTATCGTGATATCCATACTCGGTTTTATGGGATTTTCCCTAATATACTGTTCCACCACATTATGGTAAACTGTTTGTTTCTAAAGCTAAAATAACATTTTTCTAACTGTTTTTCCATGCTAATATGTTAATATAAACATATTTCAGGCGAGGTTTCTCAGGTGGAACTGGGATGCTATGGGTGTATTTCCAACTCTTGTGTTCCAGTTCGTTTTGGTTCTGCTCATTTATAATGACAGTGGCTTCACTTGCCCCTGATATTACATTGGATATATTCGTCATGTACTCCAAGGAGATCAGAGATGGCTACCGCAAGGTAAGATTCCTAATGTTTAAATTTCTTTTATGTGTTTTTTTTTAAAAATTGGTTTCTATTTTTTAAAATTTTGTTTCTAATGTCTACTTTTTGTGATTCTCTTGGTTGTATTCTTCAGATGTTTTCCTATCAACCCAAAAGCAATAACACCATTCTTCCAACTAACAACAACAACACGATTAATGAGCTTTCAACACGAATTTCACGCAGGTTTAAAATTAAGTCGAACGTAATGTCAGATTCTCAAGAATACATAATTGAAACCACAAAAATTTGAAGAAATGACTTTGGGTTCAACTTTTTTGCAAGCAAGGTATGTACACTTTTAGTAATTTTTTGAAAGACTGTAGATTGTGATCACAACTACACCCAGTTTACCACCCAAAATAACTTATAACCATGCAGAGTTAGCTAGTTATGGACATTGTTTGTGTGCTGATAAGCGAGGGTTCCAGTAATTAACCTAATCGCACGTAACTTTGTACGCCACTTCTTTTTTTTATGGGAATTTTGTAATACAAAACGTGTAATATGCAACATTGCATATCACCAATGCATTGCAGGAAAGGTCGCTGAAATTAAAATCAATAGACACATATTTATTATCAGCGAGCTTTCCTGCAACGCATAAGTGCTATGTAAGGTGGCATACAGAAGTGAAACCAGAATGACGTTCATAACTTTACGATGGATAATTATATATAATTGAATGACGCAAAATTCACTAATTGTATGACGTCCTACAACATTTTAAGTGGAATTTTTTGTTTAATCCTTAATGGTTTAAGTTTTAAAATAGTAGTGATAGGGTTATTGGAATCCTCACATATCTCCTATTTAACTATATGTTATTACATTTTTTCCCTAATTACTGCTTTTGCATGTCTGCAAAGGAATTTTTGAGCAGTTCATTATGTCCCATTATATAAGCATTTTTGAATGACGAATGTTTACGAGCATTAAGTTTTGGTACATGGCATCTAAACAGAGGCATTGCTCAGACATTGGTTCCCATGAGGATCTTGCTTACATGGCATTCTTATGTTCTGAGCGTGAGAAAAAGAAAAACTATTTTAGTTATGTGAGAAACAAGCAGCATTTCAATTTAACGAATTGGAAAAAAAATTGAAATAATGTTCTAAAATGTTCTAATTAAAAGAAAAACTTCTTTTTGGATTTTACTTTAAAATGTTTTGATTTTGTACTTATGGAAGCTTAAAATGTTTTCAATCCTAAAATGCAATGAATACGTTTTCGATAAATTATAAAACGTGCTTAATAATATTTAGTAAGGTTTTTCTTGGCCCTTAAGTCGGTATCTATTAACCAACCAATCACTTTTCAAGATTGGATCAAATAACAAGATGGATCAATCTACAGTAGATTGATAGTGTTACATTTTGTTTGATCAGTTTTTGAAATCTTACAATTTGTAGATTAAGTAATGTGTGAATATTTATATGGTTTTAACCAGGATTTGTGATGTGCAAACTCATTGGGAATACTTTTCACATTTCTGTTGACGTTCCTGAGGAAATTCGCCAGTTTCAAATAGTTTGAAGAGTATTCGTGGCGCACCATGTTAGGAAATGACACGTTCAAAGCTGCCATTGCTCAGGGTTATTAGTGCTAAATGACACTGCTGTGATTTTTGTAAGTTTCCCAACGTTGTACCATATTTTATCATAAGATTTCCATTTGGCAAATTTTAAATGCATCCTTGAAATCATACCCATTTTGTACAGTATTCTTTTTTAAATTTTCCCCGTACTTGATATTTGCCATAATGCTGACTTGAAGAAAAGATTTTAATTACTTTTATCGGAGTTATTTATTTTGAAATTTTTTTATTTATTTAGTTTTTCTTTATTTATGACATTACGCTGGCCAATAGCCAACAAATGCATGTCAGATGTTTGTTTTTTAAGTGGAGTATATTTTGGTTCTTTAAGTTCCTTCCTTTATTTTAAAGGGTAAATTTTGAATTCATAAAAGTCCTTCCTCCGTAAATATGAAAGAATTGTATTTTGAATGCTGAAATTTTAATATATTGCATATGTAAATATTTTTGTGCATGTTGTATTATTTTTAATAGCGAAAAGTTTGCAAGTTAGTTCAAAGACTAAATTGCAAGAATAATTTTTAAAAGGTTTATTGAAGTTAGCATTTCCAATTTACAAACGCTTTCCAAATTGCTTCTACTTCAGTAGTTGTAAATTAAACTGATTTTGTTTAAAATTTTGTGCTGATACAGTGCTACTAGTGCTTATGAATAATTACCTTAGTTGCTCATCAAGTTAAGATTTATTCCAGTCTAAATGTGATTGGATTAATGCCAATGCAATTGCACTTAAGATCCAAATGTTGATCTCATTGGCACTAGTAATTACCAATTTTGCAGACAAATTTCTCAAACTTTCCAAAACTGAAGAATTGATGGCCATGTATATTAATTATTGATTTCTGTAATCTTTGTACTGCTCTTTTCCGTTTTATGGAGAAAAACTAAAGCAAGTATAAAGAATAAGCTTCATAAAAAGTCATTGTAATTTGAATCGGTGGTCCTTTGTGAACTCTGATCTTTTAGGGTGTTTTCGAACCTCTTCTGTCCCTCCCTGCATTCTTGTTTTCCCATTCCATCTACTATGTTCTTATCCTATAATTACCATTCAAGTAGGGTGAATAGTGTTCCGTGGCATATTTTAGGTAAGAAATAAAACATGTTCTCACTAAATTGCCAAATATTTTCTGCAAAGTAAAATGTATGAAGTATTTGACTGTGCCATATTGGAATGCAGTAATTGCTTTTGCAATAAATTGATTGTTTTGTTTTTAAATTTTGCTTTTTTTGTTTTTATAAACTTAGTGTTATTAGCAAGTGGATTTAGTTTTACATAGTTTGGCCTACGGTTACTTTCAGTGGAGAATAATGAAAACGTAAAGGTAAGTTATGTCTTAAATTAGACCATTTTTACTTTTAGCCCAGGGGTTTTACCAAAGTTAGGGGAAAACATCGTCTATTAATGTTGATAGCTATACTGTTTATATATTATGGAATCGTGTAAAGCCTCTAGATTTCTGTACAGCGGCCATTGGCAACAGAGGGGTTCTTCTGTGTGATGCAGTTTTACCAACATGTAGAGTCCAAATTCTGATAAGTCCATTTTAAGTTTGGGAATAATCATTGGAAACATATACTATGGTATCTAATATTTACATGATATATCAGATTCACGTTTATTTTAAAATAAAATCTCAATTTAACAACAGGTGAAGATTTGCACATAATAGGTTAAAGCCCTACCATGTCAATTAGTTAAGAACGACATTGACAACAACAAAAACAACAAAACTGAATTTTCTTCAAATAGAGTGCACGTTACATTACAGGACATTTCACAAAAAAATAGCCTATTCACATTCCAGGTTTAGCAGAAGGCCACTTTAAATAAATAAATAAAGGTTTGAGATTATAGTTGTAGACGCCATCCCATATTTCAAATGCATGTAAAAGCTGCAAGCTTCCATTGCCAGGAAAGTGTGCAGGTATTGCTGATGTTAATTTATCTTCTCCTAATTTCATCCTTTTGTTATAATTACAAGAAAAAAGAATGGAAATTCTAAAATTCTGGAACATTTCAAAATAAGAATTTTCCATTAATCCATGTACGGGGTAGCAGATTCTCTAGCTTTATCTGACGGGCACACGATCGTATATTTTGACATTTAAGGACACTTGCATGCATTTATGAGATATTTTTCTTATTATGCTGATGCACGTTGAAATAAGGAAAGAAGAATATGTGGTATAGACACCAACTCAAGTTTCCCAACTTTCTAAATTTTTATCTTAAATTGCACAAAAATAGCGGCTTAAAAGCGTGCTTACTCTGTCATTGTCACTGTTATGCACTACTTTGGAAGTTGCAAAAGAGGCAATGCAGAAAATCTCCCGAGTGGCATGTCGCAGGGCAGGCGGAGTATAAAAATGTCAAAAACCATCTATTCAGTACTAAGAATCCGGTTCTACGCAGAGAGCCACCTAGATTGAAGTTTTTCAAAGGCCACTTGTCGACAAGTTTCCAACAATATCTTAATGTCCGTTTTGGGAATTGCCGTTGCAATATTTGGTCGGAGTGTCCGGCACCGACGGCTGTTCGTCTTCGGTTAACTGGACTGCAGTGAAATTGAGCGCCGCAGAGTTGATGCAAAATCTTTTTCCCGATGGCTTTGGCCCGTCGTCGAACAGGTGACCGAGGTGGGATTGACACTTGGCGCAGGAGACTTCCGTCCGGACCAGACCTGGTTTCATAGCAATCAGAAGAATGTTGCCTCCCACTATTAGTTGAAAGACAAGTTTGGGGGATGGGGAGAGCGGAGAAGAAAGAGGAAAAAAACAATTTGCCTCAAAATGAGTGAAGCGAGCACAGCCAGGAGCAAGGGTGAGTTATAATTATTGCATACAAAAGTTGAGTATTGCGCTAGAACAGAATTGCTGATTCGGTTAGTGGTTATGTCTATTTAATATTTAACATTCCAAAATGTAATCTGGAATTCTTGAATTATATAACTTTTACATAGGTTGTAATTACACTGTCCAATTATTTAAAAATTTCTCAAATGTTTTTTTTTCCTAAGTCGACATTTTGTTTAATCAGTTTTAGAAATATCTGCTTTTAATTTTTTTTTTTTGAATCAACAATTCTTTTCCATGCTGTATTAAACCTGCAATCCACGCAAACATTGCCCCACCAAGCATGCTTGCACAGTATCCATACTCAGTCCCAATTTCCAGCCAATTATACTTTGAATTTAAGACTTAGTCTCGTGTAGAAAACTGCAATCCCCAAAGTTAGATTAGTGTTAAGGGTGGGCAAAAAGTATAGTCAAAACTAATTACCGTGTGACAAATCTTGCTTTAACTTCACTTTCTTTTTGTCAACGACGTCAAAAAACGCTGGCCATCCAGAACCAGACTCGTATTTTGTCTGTGATGAAAACAATTCTTCGCCGCACACCACACAAGAATACATGCCATCGTCTTTAAGCTTATAAAATTTTCCAGTGAAGGCTCTAAAAATTAAATTCCACCATTAAGAATTATTGGGAAATGGGTCAAAGACAATCATCATTTCATGAACTGATTTGGACTTTTTATAACAACAACAAACTGGTTTTCTCCATCAAGTTTCTGAAAAACTGTATTTTGTCCTGTTAGAATTTGTTTTCACCTTTCTGTGCCTTTCTCCTGCGTGATCTGGTATTGCAATGGACTTAGTTTCTTTTTCAGATCATCCCTGGACATGCAGCACGGGGAGCACAAGACCCCTTGGCCATCGCCGGATGATGTCATGCTAGACATAGCCTGGACCGTGAAGGAACTCTTGGACACTGTTGGAGCAACAATATGTAAGTGACTTAAACGGGATCCATTGGACCTGCAAAGAAACAATAATTTTAGACACGATTACTTTCCCATTCTGCTGAATTTTTACAACTTCACTGAAAATGTAAGCCAAGCCCTCCCTTCCTTGTTTATTTTTACTCCTCTCGAAACATGCTTTTCACATATCAGACTTTTTGTTTTTATCACCAGCTGTTTAAATCTTAGCCACAATAACCAAGATTATATATACTTTTTCAAAATACCATATGTGGGAGTAAGCTGGCAACTTCGAAGTAGGAGTATAATAAGACAAAAATGGAGCAAGATTTCACGTGGGACTCGAAACATGTCCCGTAATTTGAAGGTTATTGTTAAATTGATTCCTTTAAGAGCCGCCATGCTGCAATGACCTTAAGTTGATGTTTGTCCAGCGTAAATTCCTCAACAAGTGTCAAAGATTTTATCTTTAATTTTTTTCAAAATGTTCACACGCTTGACCAGGCCAGATCACGAGTGACATGCTACGCAATGACCCCTGATGATAGGCTGCTAGGAAACCCTGCACCTCCAAATTATTTGGATTGATTTTCAGCTTGAGCGCGCGTGATTTCCATACCAAATCCACATTGGCTGGCTACACGGCGGCCATTTTGGTAATAAATATAAATGCTCGCAATTTGAAGAAACGCTGGCAAGCACTGCAAACAATTTCAGTTTTGCCGGACATACTTGGATGTCAGCCAAATATGAACGTGCAATTTGGGTCACTAAGCTATTTTTGGCTAAACTACATTTCAAAAATGATTGCTCGTCGTAAACAAAAGTGGAGTTCGTGATCCGGACCTCTGGTCCTTAGAGCAGGTGTTCAACTCTAGTATACGCGATTTTTATCTTGCAATTTAGAGAGAGTTCAGATTCTTTACCATTTTAAAAACTGCTTTTTAGGCATTTAAACGGCGACTGCATGATGCGTCGGTTCGAAAGTGAGGTTCATGGACCCTTAAGGGGTCCACAGGGGTTTTTCAGGGGTTAACGAAACGTAAGGAGGTTTGATGGATACGCCCCCCTAAAAAAGTTACTGGAAAAACATTTTTTAAAGTAAGAATATATAGCAATAGATATTATTTTTGTAAAGTTTAACATTTCTTTAATACACTGATTATATTAAATATTTATTATCGACAATCTTGTTTAAACAAAAATATTTATTTTTATAGAAAGTTAACATTTGACATCAAGAAATTGTTTGTTTACTTTTTTTTTTGCAAAACTAGCTTTCTTATGAATACATTATACTTATTCCCTGCATTATTAATTAATGTTGCTAAAGTTTACATTGCTAATTTGTAAAATGTATGTTCTATGAAAATCATTTTCCCCCAAATAAATTAATATACTAAATACTTAATATCAACAATCTCGTACAAAATCTCTTTTTAGAAAGTTAAAAAATTTGATATCGAGAAAATTAAGTTTGCCTTTTACACAGATTACTTTCTTATTTATACAAGATTTTATTCTCTACATTTTAATGAAAAAAATGGCTTTATGCTGCTAATATTTACGCTGCTTTGCAAGTTTGTTTGAGAATCTGGGTTATGGAAATTCCATGGAAATTTCTACTGTACGAAAACTTGTGGTTTCGTTACTTATGTATTACTTATGTAAAAAAGCATGCAGAATAAGTTTCACAATAAGAGAAATTAGATTCTAATTCGTCCATCCTCTGCTGATACACGTTTCATTAACTTAGTAGAATATTACTGTAATTTAGGTAATAACCGTACAAAAGAACTTTTAAAATTTCTTTGACCAATGTGAATGACGGACACAGGCTCTACGGATGACATGATACGAGTGGTATTAAGGAAATACGAAATGAAATGGACAACAATGAAACACTTAAGAAACATGGCGCAACTGACAATGGGAACAAATTGCTGTTGGCACCAAGCCCAGATAAATTGACAAATCTCTATCCATAGACAATACATCACACACTGCAAATCTGAATGGGATTTAATAAGCTCTACGAGGATAAACGGGATAATGAAGAGCTTAATTATTGCAATGAAATTAAATCCCGCCTTTTATTGTTAGGTGAGAAGTCCAGGCAATTAATGGCTTCTTAAAATATATGCCAGGTTAATATTAGCTTAGCGGAGAAACTTAACAGAAAAAAACAAAGTTGACGTTCTACAAAAATTATTTTCGTTCAATTTTATCACAAAATACAATTAATATCAAAACATTTAATTTGATTTTGGAAAAACATCAATACATATAGGAAAAGCATAGAAATACTTGTTTTTATATTGTGAAAAGTTTATAAATATATACGTTTAAATTGTATGGTTACCATAGGTTCCCATAGTTGTAGAAGTAAGAAATTCCTGGTTGAATATGGGTAATAATTTGTCTGTTTCTAAAAAAATGTTCATGTGTTGGATTTTTATTTTTATTTTTATTATCTATAAAGCATTTCTAAAGTTGAATAAACCTTGAATTACATGCATGGGCCTTCAATGAAACATGCCTATATAATGTTACCACATCAAATTCAAGCAGGAAACTACAACAATAACAAAATTCAGTACTATTTTTTGTCGTCTGGAATATAGAATTAGTAGGTTCACCGAGTTCAAATAAATTCAAAACATCACTCTCACCTATTTTAAATTTAAAAAAGTATACTCACTTGGCTGGCATCACAGGCATTGAATAATCCAACATTATGACAAATATTGCTCTTCAAAAGCTTCCTAAACTCAAAGGGTTGACTGATTTAAAACGAAATTGCACCACTTCACTTTCCCTTTCGAAAATTCCACGTCGACCAGCCTAGGTTGCTCTCAACTGACCACTTTAACTAGGAAAACTGGCTTAACCACCACTGCTGCATTTTTTAAAAGCATATTATGGGGGTCAATGCCACCTTTGAAAAGCTACACCTTGCAAGGGCCACACCAACCAATTGCAAATGATACCGTTGATCTCAATCTAGGAATGGACAAAAAAAAAAAGGCGATCCCTATAGTGGCAAGATTCTGATACTAAAGCTGGCCTAAATAATAACTTTCATTCTGTAAACCCCAACACCTGATTACAGGTGATTGTATCCATTTTTGACCTTATCTTTTAGGGCGACTCCAGTTTTTATGCAAAACGATCTGCCTTAATTCCGTTTATTTCAAGAGTAAGGTTAATTTGATTAATCATGAACTTAAACGATGATACAAATGACAATATAATTTCATGTTCAATGCAAGTTTAATGGGTTTAATGCTTTTTAATAATATTTTTTTTTTGTACAAATTCCTTGATAACACGGCACTTTTTGATTGTTATGTTATCTGCGAAATATCATGAATGCACAACTAATGCACTTCTATCGTTAAGTAAATTTTGAGATAAAATTTGGTAAACAATATTTAAATCTATCTAAAGTTCAACAAAAGCCATAGCTATTATAATCTATAACAAATAACATTTATTTAGTGTTACTAATAGTTACACAGTTTGACTAAACATTTGCAAAGCATTTAGCCACTTAGTAACAGATGTAACTCACTCAGAAACAGGTGTAACTCACTCAGAAAAGTGAATTTTATCAAATCATTGGCATATCTTTTACGATATTTTGTCTCCCTGCTACGTGCAAACAGTCTGATTTGTTTCAATGAAAATGTGTGTACACTTCACCATCTTCTAACGAATCATAAAAGACAATTAAGAAACTGGGAACAGAGTTAATGTTTCTATTCAAATCCTTCTTTTTGAGTATTGTTCGTTGTGACCTGACTCTTCTATTGACAAACAGCTACGTGTTTTTTCCCCTAACAAGCAGTCATATATAAGTACAGGGCTACATATTACAAAGATATGCATTTCGAAGCTATAAAAATGTACAAAATCTATTGTTGTCGACTCTTGAATAACTTTATTATTTTATTCAACATAATAACACCATAAGTATTTTATTGTTTACGGATATCTTTGTGAAGTATGACTGTGTCTCAAAAAATTCCAAAAATGCTAGGACACCTCCTAAATACTAAATTCAACTGATCAAAAATACTTTTTGCTTATTATGCAATATCAATCTTGTTTTTATAACGTGGCCAATTTATTAACTAAATAAATAAATTATCTAATAGCCAAAAATGTAATTTTTATTTCAAAATTAGCAAATAGGTCTAAAAAAAATGGAAGTTAAGAAATTACTTTTAAAACAACCAGTTGAGAGCGTGTTACAACCATAACTAATGTAAACAAATGACTGCTACAGCACAATGCAATGTCAAACTTGTTCTCAACTTGTGTACGTGTGTTGTCTCAACCTTCTGTGTCTTAGTGTGCACTAAAACATAGTGAAACTAACGAGTTTTGAGTTTTAACGTTAACATGCCACTTACTTAAAAAAATAGGATGGGCTAAACAAATTTAACAAAAGATGAGGCCTTTTAAAAGCCATACGATGACGCTCGAGCTATACATGTATCTTTAGAGGATGTAGTAATGTAGGAAACTTTTATCGGTTAATGCAGTTATAAACTTCCGACCTTGTTTTAAAGTTATCTGAGCTGCCTGAGCAGGTTTCTAATAACCTCTATAAATCGCACGTTTATCCTGAGTTTGAGGAAATGGATGTGCTGTAAACAACAGCATTTTCAAAAAAATGTTGATAACGGTAGCTAACTGTATGTTTGGCCTCAAAGTCACGAAAAACACCCCTGTCTGCTTCATAGTATTTTCTTTTCTGAAAACAAGTCATCCGTCTTGACTGAACCAGCAAAAAAAACATTTGGCCGTGACTTTTGTTTGCTTTGCCAATTCGTTTCTGCTATTTGCTATTTAACGTGGCGTTGATACAAATGTTACTATCTGAACATCCGATAATCATTTAGTAAATGACACTTGTGTTTAATTTGTTGAAGAATAATATTTATTTGATGAAAACCCGATACCCTGCATGAATCTATGTTTACATAAGTCTAAAGTGATCATAAATTAAACGCGAAAAACTTTTTTGTGATATGTCGAACGGATTTTTTTGCTGACTTATTATAAATGCATCATCGAGCAAACCATCCATCCATATTACCCTATAATTACAGAACTGTGTAATTACATTTTACAGGGTGTTTTAAAATATAGCAGCGCTGTTCAGCCTTGCATATATCAAAGTTAGTTTGTAGTACACACGCACAGAAAAAACACACCCTGTATTAGCCTCCCAACATCACATGCCCTATATACGGTCCAGTATAAGGACTTCGCGGTCCTTATCTTCAGCATCATTCTGGCTGCGTTTTCGATGTATTAAATACATGTATCCGAAATGCAGCCATGCAAATCATTATTATATTGTTTCAACGCAAAATATACGCATGAGGGAATAATGTTATATTTGAGAACTACGAATTTATTAGACATGCATCAAAATTTAAATAGATGGGGGCAAAATTAACAGTTTTGGCTTCATCAAAAATAATTTTCGATGAAAATACAAATACAACTTCCGTATTTTTCCCCACCTACGAATATATTGTCCCTGAGCATGCATGATTTGTATTTTAACTCTGTAAAAAAAAATACTAGCAATTCCACGTACTCACCTCGCCTTTGAAACTGCAGATTTCAGTCGTCAGCTCCTAATATACGGATTCAAAGTGAATGTTTTCTACTTGGGTTTGAACGCAAAACATCCGAGCTCGAATCATGCAGCTATACTGTATCCTTATTTATCCGAGGATCCAAATAAGGAAAGGCAAACAGCAACGACGTCACATGGTAGTTACCCATGTACAGCTCCGCAGCGGCAGCCTACATCCTCTTTGAAAACGTAAAAATTGCTACGTAATCGGCGTAGTTACTCAACATACTGCATTCCTTTATTTAGGCCTCGTACTTGGAAACCAGGTGATTCATTAGCAACAACAACAGCGTAGAGAGAGGATGGGGTAAAAAAATGAATGGAGATGAAGGGAACTGTGCTGCTATCTATCGACCATGTGATGAGACGCAACCCTCTGGGAT
>JAUJYV010001911.1:0-14788 GCA_033995625.1 Ophyiulus pilosus
GATAAAAATAAATTGTTTATACAGTTATTTTAGCAAATTAAAGGTTATCTGGGTCTAATTATATGGTGTAGACAGGTTGGCGATACGTGAAATTTTCATCTGTCATATCCAGGGTTATATTTTGCCTAAGTCAACCAGTCTGGTTTGACTTGAAATTTAAGATGTTTTTGTTCCCAGGATTTTCTGTCTTGTGCAATTATCAATATTTTTAATTGAATTAAATTCGAAATTATGATATACATTGCAACTTGATGCCATCATAAAAACAGCCTTGCACTTATTAAATTCTAAGAAACATAAACTACAAATTGAACGAAACAAGCAGCTGGCATAAACTTGTGATCAATTACTTTTCATTGTAGTAATTAGATCACCAGGCCTGTGAAAAATTGTTTAGATGCACTTTAGCAGATAATTCGTAAAATAAGATAGCAATTTATGGGAAAATGCGTAGTATTTTTAAAAATAAATTTGATAAAAATGACAAGGAATGTGAAATAATGCAATTAGCTGCCGTCTCTGTTTTCCGCAGCCTGCCCAATCCCATCATAGTTAGTTGCTACCAATTGTTCTGGGTTAAAAAAGGGCAAAGTTGTTAAAAATAGCCATGTGTAACCTTAGTCACTAAGGTCAGTTGTGGACAAGGGTTGTCTCTAGACATAATTGCCTCCGATACATAGGACCTACAGATTAAATCGTCATTATCCGGCTCCTAGATGACCACCCTGGACTTGAAGGCGCCATAAGGGTGTATAATTAAGGTCAATCAACTTAAAATCTAAAAATTAACATATGTAGCTAATTTGGAGAAAAAGAATAGATATTTTCAGCTTTTTCATCACCACGAATTTTTAAGGCATCATGAACCTAAATCTGTACAGATAACGTTAACGTATCAAAAAGATCCTATCTGAAAATATTTTTTTCTCCATAATAAGTTAAATGCAATATTTTTTAAAAAATTCAAAATTAAACTATTCAGATAAACTATTCCATATACACACATTCCCCCTTCTTTATTATAAAGTACATTTGCCGATTCCCCCCCCCCCTTTTTCGTTTTTCCTGAAATTCAAGAAATTTTTCAAATTTCACGGATGTGTGCAAATGGATGCTAATGATGATGATCCACTTGCCAGACACCCTGTAAAACATGTTGACGCCCTGTGGGATGGAAGTGCTCCATTTTTATAGGCCTAATCTCTCTACTGGGTTTGTAATGATTGACGAATTTAGTCTAAATGGGGTCATAAAACGAGAAAAAAAAAACTGCCCGAAATTATTAGGGAAGTCGATCGAGTTAAAATGGACCGGTTGACGTCATGCCAACACGTGGTATTCACCACATAAATATCGAACGGGTGGGAATTTCCGCACAGAGCCAGCTGTTCTTGCATTCAATCGTTTGCCGCAATGGATCCCTTGGAAAAGATCCCGAAAGATGAAACATCCTCATTGAGAAAACAGTTTGTTGCGTGAGTAATTTAACTATCACTTGTTCATTGCATCGAAGATGTATTATTTCGAAATGCTGATTAAATGAATTAATTAATTCTGCATGCACGCATGCTGGGATCCGTAGGATACATTCCAACACAATTATGTTAATCGATCCGGTAGTTATGCACTGCTGTACGTTCTTTGAATTTTTAATGAATTATGAAGATTAGGATTTTTTCCCATCCGTTAATAAGATATGAAGCTGATTGAATCAACCAGTTAATGTATACACACTGCATGTTGTACAGGGAAGCGATATGATCGGAATTGCATACTTGACCTTGAAAAAAGCTTGGTATGCAAAGTTATTATTTGATATGAATATTATTCGACCAAATTAGTTCTGTTTACATTTGAGTGAGGGTATGTTTTAATTTTGACAAGGCAAGCTTAGATTACGGTACTTATCCAAGCTATACATTGTATGATGCCATATATATAATATATCTCTACCACTGGTAATATTTGATGTGTTACAGTGGTGTCACAAAAATCAAATTGGTACAAATCAATAATTTGGCCAAGACCATATTTCGAAAACTGTTTAAAAAATAATAATTGTGATCAATTTTTAACTAAATTGTAGTGAAATATATATGTGCAGATTTTGTTGGAGCTATATAATCTTTGATTTTAAAAATGGATTTGAATTTATCTGAAAACAGGTGATAATTTAAATGGAATAATTCATCATGGATAATTTTGGATAAATGGATAATTTTATGGAAAAAAAAATGCTAATACTTCGACTAGAATTGCTATTAATTTGCATTTAAATTTATACCAATGCATACATTTTGAATAATTATAGTTTGAAAATTTAAACAGCTGCATGTGTGGTGTATACAACTTTGCAGCAGTTAATTTATTAAAACTTGAGGTTGATTGATCTATTATTTAAAAATACAACCTGTTTTTTAAAATGTTAGGTATGAGGAACTGATATGTATGTAGGTCAATCAGTCAAAATAGTAGCCTTAGGGCTTATCAATTGTATATTTGTGACTTAAATTAAGTCAATGCCATCCTTGTGTCTATAAAAGAAAAAGCCGATCAAGGCTGATTTCAGAATATTTTAATACGTAATGTTTTTATTATTGAAATTACAATCTGCATGATTTACATCCTAACTTATCACGATGTGTATTTTTTAGACCATCATGTACATTATTTTTTCGTACCGATCCACTGAAGATTGTTCGTGCTTCCGGCCAATACATGTACGACGAAAAGGGTCAACAGTATTTAGACTGTATTAATAATGTGGCTCATGGTAATTTTCGCATTTTTATTTCTACATGGAAAAAAAAATGTATTTCAGCTTCAAAATATTTTAAGCAATAAGCAATGTACTTAATCTTTGCAGTTGGTCATTGTCACCCTGAGGTTGTGAAGGCTGGAGTGGAGCAAATGAAGGTTTTAAACACAAATAGTCGATTCCTTCATGACAATTTGGTATTATGTGCCAAAAAGCTGACTAGCTTGTTTCCAGAAAAACTTTCAGTCTGTTTCTTCGTAAATTCTGGGTAGGTTGACGAAATATTTGCATTGTAGTTGACATAAAGGGTTAAACTGATGGACTTTTCCACATTTCTTTATGAAAAAAATGTTTATTCAGAAACATTTTTTTGAAAAATTTGTAAACTTGAATGAATGCAACTATTTTCAAGATCAATTCTTTGAAAAATTGAAAGATCTTAATCTTTCAATTTTCACAAATTATGCTTTTTTACCAATTTCAGCTCAGAAGCCAATGATTTGGCCCTTCGATTGGCACGTGCTCACACAAAACATCACGACATCATAACAGTGGATCAGTGAGAACTTGACACTTTATATTGTTATTTTTATTTCGTTTTATATTGTTTGATCAGAATTAATTTAAAAAATTTTTTACTAATGATAGTGCATACCATGGGCATGTGACGTCATTAATAGACATTAGCCCCTACAAATTTGATGGCCCTGGAGGAGCTGGAAAGCAAGAATATATTCATGTGGCAAGTATTTATTTATTTATTTAGCATAAACATCTAAGTACTTTGCTGAAAGTTTTGTTTTTTGTCAATTTGTGTAGCATCCTGTTAATTGTTCTTACAGATATTTATTTTGACCACATTCTCGGCTCTACTGTAGAAACTTTAGCATTCACAGACTTTGTTAATTCACTTTCAGTTCATAATTAACATTTTCTCTTTTTTTCTATCATTTTGTATATTTCAGATTTAAGACAACTTCCACATACTTTTGATAAACCGAATAATTGCAGAAGACGGAGGGCCAAGAGAGGGAAATTTTGTTTGTTTTCAGATCGGGTTGCAAGTTTGGTCCACGTCTGGACTTTACGATTTCATCGAGCTAGTTTTTTGAATTCCGATGGAGAAGTTCATGAGTGTGCTTTTTAAAATACTCTGTTAGCCTTCTCCATTAAGCCCTCATTTTAGAATGACGTTCATAAGCTAGATGCCTTTTGGTTGAATCTTCACAAAAGGATTTGTTCCAAATCTCATCTTATTGATACTCTGAGCTGAGGTAATGCACCCTAATTGAATTCACACCTGAATTTGTTTCAGAAACATTAAATGGATTTTTCATTAGACAATCTTGGGAGTCTGCAAGTGCACATCCTGAGTGAGTAACATTTGGTTATAATTGCGTTTTAATATTTGAATTCTAGGCGCCATGTCCCGATACTTATCGTGGAAAATACCGGGACGTGGATCATCCGAACATAGATCTGGGAAAAAAGTATGCGGATGACGTGCTCGAGTTGATCAAAGCGGCAACTGCAAACGACCGGAAGATAGCAGGTTTCATTGCTGAATCTATGTTGAGTTGTGGAGGCCAGGTCATATTGCCACCTGGATACTTGAGACATGTTTATAAGTAAATATTTTTATTACAAATTTTAGCCACTTTTGAGCAAATAATTATATTGTGAAATTTACGTAAAATTGTAACTTGCAGATATGTTCGTGATGCTGGCGGCGTTTGCATAGCAGACGAAGTTCAAGTTGGCTTTGGAAGAGTTGGGAAACATTGGTGGGCTTTCCAATTGCAGGGCGATGGTGCGCATAGGCCTTATTTTTTAAACTGAAAATGTTGTTGTTTGCGGTACATCAGGGAAAAATTCATATACATTTCCTGACATTCCCTAATTTTCCTGACAATTGGACACCCTATGTCAGAAGCTCATTTGTCCTAAAACTGTAATAATGTATGTAGAAGTAATTTTTGTAAACTGATTGGATGCATTTTGCTCGTTAGATATTATACCGGACATCGTTACACTAGGAAAACCCATGGGTAATGGCCACCCCGTCTCTGCAGTAATTACTACCCCTGAAATTGCGCACAGCTTTGAGTCTCTAGGAATGGAATACTTCAACACCGTAAGCTTAATTGCCGATTGTGTCCATATAGATAAATACTTGTATTAATTTAAATAAAATGTTATTACAGTACGGAGGAAACCCAGTTTCATGCGCAATAGCGCACTCCGTTATAAATGTGATCGAGAATGAAGGTCTGCGTGAAAAAGCCACTGCCGTTGGAAATTACTTGTCAAACTCACTGAAGAAGCTATTGGACAAGCATCCATTGATTGGAGATGTTCGTGGCGTTGGTATGTTCATTGGATTAGACCTGGTGAAAAGTAGAGAAACCAGAGAGCCAGCTACTGCAGAAGCGCAACACATTATTTCGAGGTAAAGAATCTAAAATCTAGAATTTACTGATTTTTAAATTTCTGTTAGTGAAATCACTACAATTCTTTGTAAAAAAAATTCGAGGATTTCAAGACTCGTACCTTAAACTTTCAAGGACCCCCTCATGCAACCAATTACCATATATTTTCACATAGTATCAAGGTTTCATTTATTGATTTTTAAAATTCGTTATCTTATTCGGTAACTCGGCGACGTTTGAAAAGTAAACTTTTGTTTTCTTTATATTTTTTTGCTTCTTAAATCTGGGAATGCTTGAATTTCCGAGAATGATCGAAAGCTATCAAACATGCATATTTCTTATGTGCCCGCAATATTTTGGAATAAATTATTCATAATTACCTATTTTTTTATTACAAATAGATTAAAAGAAGAGTTTATCTTGATGAGCGCTGATGGTCCACACAGGAATGTCCTGAAGTTTAAATCTCCAATGGTATTCTCCATGGACAATGCCGACAGATTGGTGAATGTCCTTGATGAGGTTTTGGGCGAAGTTACCAGAGGACAGCTGATATTGACACAAAAGGAATTGAAATTGGCAAATGAAAATCGTGAGAGTGGATTAGAGAAATCTGCTAGCAGCGAAGATTTACGCATGGAAACTAATTGTGTACAGTAAGTTGTGCAATTACTAGAACATCTTCTCGATTTTCCGATTTTTCACCACTTTTCAAGTTTGTTCTCATCATGCATTGTTAGTGGTCGGTATGACCAAGCTAATTTTCACTCGAGTTGGGATATTCCATCGTAAAAGAATTAACGGACATCAAAAAGATAATTTTGATTAGAGATTTGGAAATAGTTTCCTTGAAAATCGTTTTTAAAAACGTACAATTCTCCAATTGTTAAATATTAGATAGACTAAGGTATATATATATATCTAGTGGACGATTTAAATTTAAAAACCAGCTGGTGGTTAGCATAAATGCTCGGTTGCATCACCCCTATTCGTGGAGATGCTTTAATATCAACGTGCGTCATAAACACGCAATGCCAACAATGCAAAAATATTGCAAATACTTTTGTTTTTAGAATTGGTATTTATGTGATGAATAAATCGCTCATTTAATCACATTTTTAGAATTATCTAGTATTTTTAAATAAATCTACCAATTCAATGCAAGCAATTTCAAACATTACTTCATCCACGTTGCCGTATTCTGCCATTCTAATTAAAAATTACCCTAATGTTGGGTAAATAATGCACAAATATATGGGGATAGTCATACTTTTACATCATGCCCCTTTGACATAATGGATGATTTTTAAACAAATGTATTAAGCAATACATTGGTGATGCATACTGATTACACTATTCTGTGATTGTCCATTTTATTTAACAGTGCATGATGAATAGAAACAATATAAAAATAACTTTTCTCTCCTTTGGAAGCATCGGCCAAACATTAAAATACTCATTAAGATCTCACTTGGAGACTAGAGAAACAAAGTTATAAGAGGTTGGTGCTGCAAGCCATAAATACGTAAAATTGGCAGCCATACGATAAGGTTAATTGTTCAGATTGATTCGTATATTGCTCAAATATATTGTATACTCTAAAATGTAAACCAATGCTTCGCTTTACTTCAATTGTGCCATTTTTTCCCGCTATTCATTTGGGGCTCTGTGAATATTTAATGCACTGTATAGCGTATTTTTGTAGCAAATTAAAATGTTACTTTTACTCTCAGTTCATTATAATTCATGCATAATTTTATTTTTCTTTAGAGATAATATAACATTCTCAAAATAACTTGAGAAAAACATGAAAAACGATCAGCATCCAATGCTTATCATGTATCAAGTACCTACTTTTGATTTTCCAAAAGTAAGGAACTGGATTTGTCAACAATTAAAACTTCAAAACGACTCGAAGAAAGTTCTCACGATTTGTTTACTTTTTTGCTCTGCTTCTCTTGGCCCCTTTGCCGGCTTTTGAAGTACCTGGTTCATCCAAATCTTTCGCTTTCCGTTTGGGTGCTGTTTTTTTCTTTATCTGTGTAGAAAACAGGAATTACAGATTACAGAAAACATGTAACAATGCACACACAAAAATATATTCACTTGCCATTGCATCTTTCGTGATATCGTCCTGTTCTTCCTGCTCTTCCTCCTCGTTGTCGTCGCCTTCAACCGCATCCTCCGAAACGTCGGCACCCCGGCGAGTTTTCGTGGCTGTAGCCATGACGGCAGCATAGGGATTCATGTGAGACTCCTTATTGTAAGTTCTGGTGAAGGCAGACTTTAACTGGATGTCAAGTATTAAAAATATCAGACAGATGTTTCTTTGCAGATGTGGCATTCAAATCAAACTAATTAAAATGCAGCATACTTGTGGACTTAATTTGCTCAGAGGATTTTCTTGGTTAGGCCAGAGCGAAACATCGAAAATGGAATCCAGGTCTTCACGCATCAGATAATACTCGCTCATCGTCGCCACTGCATCTTTAATCCCCTCCTGTCCCCTCGTCACCAGCGGATTCGCAATTGCATTGCGAAGGTATTGCAGGTAATCGCAGTTTAAATCAGTTTTATTTCCAGACACTCTGAAATTAATTGAATTTGAGTGCTCGGGATATTCTGGTGTGTTTGAACTATCTAAATTTAATAGTAGAAGCCAACCTCAGTCGCATGTGCATGTGTAGCTCTTGCAGTAATCTGTCGTTTTTCCCTCTCGTAGAATTCCTGCCTAACCAGGATGGAAATGCAATCATTTGAGCTAGATGACCTTCGAGAACGTTCCCAGGTATGACGCTGGCGTATACAGCCTGAATAAGATGGAAATTTGACAAGGTAAGTCAGTCCTAGGCCAGTAATGCGGGCATAACGTTCGAAATCAAATTAGTTTTACCTGAACTGGTAGGAGACTCCATTGACCTTCCGATCGTATCAATTTGTCTACTAAATCCCCATCACAGATACTGTCTGCGGCTTGGCTCAGCAAATCTAAATGTTTTGCCGAATTGCTTCTAAGAAAGTATATAACATAGTTTTTTAGTATTTATCTCATAGATAGCAGCAAATTTTTATTTTGGCCATTTCTAAAGATCATTAAATTACTCAACTGAGCTGCATGAGGTTGAACAAACGGATAATTTTCCTGCACGAATAATGGTGCCAGAGAGTAATCGTGGAAAAACAGATTGGATTTGTCGTGAAAACTCATGTTTTTATGATCACTAGATGAGAATACCATTCTTAAAACGTCAAATGGGCCCTAAAAATAAAATCCATGCATGATTATCTGCAACTTTCACAATATAAGGGTAATTAAGTTGTTTCTTGAATTACAATTTTCATGTCTTTTTTTGCTTTTTTGGCTTCTGCTGCGGTATCCGCTTCAGTGAATTTCTTCTTATTCACAGACCACATGGATAGGTGATGAATAATCTAAAAAAAAACTCTTTATAATTTTAAAAAACGAGATGAGCACTAGTAAATTTTGCAATGAATCAGATTTTACCTGTCTAACATCTTGATTTGCACCAACAATGATTTCTTGCATTGCTGCTGGAGGAATGCTAATTTCTTCTTTAAAACATATGGACATCATGGCCCCCTAAGACACATATTATTACAAATGAATAAGCGATTTGTCAAATTCATTAAACACGTTAATATGTGAAGCATCGCTTACCTTTAATTGCTCGACTCTTGGCCTCGGGAATCTTAAATCGAAACAATAGTTTGACAAGGAGCGAATTTTCTGGTGCATTCGATCGTTGCACATGCAGATAATTGGGATTTTTGAAAGCTTTATCAATTGAATCAGCTCCTAAAGACGCAGTCATATTAGCCTAATATCAAATTTCAAAGTTGTTTTATGCAATTAAAACTAACTTGAACGCCCCCGCGATCCTCGTTTCCAGCCATCCCATCAACTTCATCCATCAACAAACAGTGTTTCTCGGCACTGTCTGTACTGCCTGTGAAATATGATCGGATATAATAGCACATGGTTGTTTACAGTATCCAATTAATTGATATTGATAATTTACACTACCTTCCAAATAGAAAGACAGGGACTTATTTTGCAGCATGCGAGACACGACTTCTTGTAAATTCTTCTTTGACCGCGTATCTGAAGCGTTTAGTTCGATAAAGGTAAAACCAGCTTCCTATTTGTCGTGTAAGGTTTTTGATTAGTATAAGAGAGCTAAAGATCAACACGGCATAAGGGAATCTAAAAAATCTGCACATGCCTTGCACACTAGTTGAGCAGTTGTGGTTTTTCCTACTCCGGGTGGACCCGATAGCAAAGCTGCTTTGAAATTCGAGCCATCATCGGCTTTCCATTTACCTGTCCAAAAAAGGTGTTGAAATTAGTTATGCATGTATTTGTGTCAACCTATCTTTTTCGAATTCCGGCACTATTCAGCTATTTTATGTTACCCGGTAATATACGTACCAGCATTTTTTTTCTGTTTGTTACTATGATTTTTATGCCAGTTTGTTAGCCAGTGTTTGAGTTTCTGAACATTGCTTTTATCGCCCTGTTGACCAATTATTTGTTTGGTGCTGGAAGGCTTGTATTTGTCGACCCAAAGCAAATTTGAACTGCTCGTGGGATTTGCTGGCAAAGTTACTGTTGATGATTTTGCTATTTTCACTGGAGTTTTCATTTTTGGTGAAGCCACTCTCTCTGTTACCTAAAGCAACCACATTTTTAAAAAATATTCCTGATATGGAATGCATTGCTATTTTAACAAATGTACGATTTTGGTAATAGATTTCAAGTTACGGAAGGTATTTCTTTCTCAGGTGTTTTCACGTTCTTAGTAACAGTTTTTTTCTCAGGTGTTTTCACGTTCTTAGTAACAGTTTTTTTCTCAGGTGTTTTCACGTTCTTGGTAACATTTTTAGAATTGTTAGAGGTTTTTGAAGAATTTGCTGATCTCTTTCCAGGCAATGTACGGATAAGATCTAAAAAGCCATCTTCATCTATCTGCTTGATTCCTAAATTATTTGCCTGGGGAAGATAATTATAAGCACAGAAATTTATTACAAAATAGTGGTAAGAAAAAGGTCACATTTTTGTATTTGGTTGATCCAAAGGTTCACCTTGATCGTTTTTCAATCACCATATTTCAGGTTTATGTAAATTAATTATAGGGGACTTTGCTACTGAGTTATACTATACACTGCAAATATTTAATTTGCATATATGCGAAATGTGCCGCTGAAAAACGATCACTGTGAACCTCTGCATAGCTAAACACATTACAAAATCGTGACCTTTGTGACTTAAATGTGCATTTTTTTTCAAAACTTACTTTATCTAATTTTGATGGTCCTGCATCTCTTCCAACAATCATATACTTGGTATTCTTGCTAAGTGATTGGGTCACTTTGCCTCCATATTTTTTAATTAACTCTGCTGCTTCATCTCTTTCTATTGAATCTAGCACGCCAGTAATTACAAACGCGAGTCCATCCAGGCAGCAATCGGCACCCTACATTTATTTGGTAGATAGAATATTCAGCGTTTTTAATAGGAATGACTCCATACGGAATATTATACAATGTAAATTTCATTTGGTTCTACCTCAGGAATTTCTTTTGAACCTGGTGCTCTGGGTCCCTCTCTCTGTAGGTAGTGCTGGTAAAAACTTGATCTTTTTTCAAGTGAAGGAGGGGTGCTTTTGCTGACGCTCTTAGTTATTTCGGAGACTGCGGCCTTTCTCGGAGATGGTGCTGAAATCATATTTATCTTATAAATTTGCTCAAGTACGACGCATTCTAAAACGGTTCGTAAAATAAAATTTTGTAAACTACTTCTCATTTTTGCTGGGGACTTATTTTCCACTTTTGTTTGTACTTTAGTTTCTTTCTTTTTAATAGCAACTGGAACATTAATATCAGAAACTGGATGCTTTCTTGGAGATGCTGCAATTAATTTCTAAAGATGAGTTTTCTTTTATTTTTATTCTTTTATAAAGAGGAAAATCTTCTTTGCAGAAAACTATCCATTTTTTATAATCAAGAATCACAAACATACTTCTTGATTTTTCCAGAGGTTTTTTCTGTTCTTTCAATTCTGCTTTATTTGTTTTTTTAATTGAGGTGATTGATGCTTCTTTGCTTGTAGCATTGACCTTGGCAGCTAATTTACCTGCTATGCTAGTAGCAGTCTTGAAACTTTTAGGTGAGGTTATAGTCCTGGTTTGGACATTGTCAATGGATTTAAGGGTCTCTACAAAATCCATGTCATCATGAATGTCATATTCATCGCTGTTTTTCTTTACAGGACGAGACTTTTCATCCTAGTATAAAACACAATTCACATTTTTAAGTCCTGTATTTAAGATTTTTAAGTAATAGTCAACGCAAAAAACCTTTTTCTGAGGAGTTCGGCTAGAACGACGAACTGGTTCGGCACCAAAGAAATCTGAAGCAGTCACATGCTTTATTGGCGTGACAGGCTTCTGTACTGTTCTGGATTTCGCTTTCGTGGGGGAACTACGAGTGACTGGTTTTGCTGGCTCCTCATCTGAATCAATGATAGATTAAATTTTCTAAGATATAAATTGGATGCCACTAAATATAAATAGTCTTTAATTTACAATAAACAACATACCAGAACTATCGATGATAACTGGCAGTGGCTCTCTTTTCGATGTTTTGGAAGACTTTTTAGAAGGAATTTTGGAAGATTTTTTAGAAGGAACTGGCTCTTCGTCAGAATCTAATATAAATATTAATTAGCGATTGTTTGACAATCCAATAAATGCAAGAAAATAAGTTTAACAAACCAGATTCAATAAAAAGGGAAGGCCTTTTTCGAATCCGAGATTTGGGTTCAGAAGCTTCCTGTGTTAAAAATAGTATTGTTAAGTAATTAAAACACTTGTTTATTATTATAACTTAACAAATGGGCGACATACAGGTCTTATAATTACTATATAACGTGCAAGGGAAAAGTTTATTGTTTAATTGACAGAACAGTGTCTATACGTAAAGTATTTTGAAAATTATCAGTCATGTATATAACAAATATTTCTTAGTTAATATTTGTAGGGTTTTCAATTTATCCTGGATGGTAGTACATTTAAACCATAAACTACACATGCACTTTAATCCTACTTTTGTTGAAGGACTTTCTTTCTTGGATTTAGAGGTTTCTGCCTTTGAAGCGGGAGCATTTTTCTTGCTTGCCGCTGCACCAAAATATCGTCGAATATCCTGTGAAGTATATCAGTAAAATCTTAAATTCATGTCATTGACAAGTCAATGACAATGGCAAAAGTTACATCCACGAGGATCGAAGTAACAACGCACTTTAATTGATCACTAATTTTTAGACTAAATACAAATAATCAAAAGGTAATGAGGTCTTAAGAATTATTCTTACCATAATGAGTCAGGTATATTGACCCTTCTTTGATTTTGAACTCTGTATTTCGTTACTCGTTTATCAAAAATCAAACTCAGGGATCGCTATTTCCCGCCATACATGCTCAAACAAAGTTCACACGACTTAGAGTACTTCCAATTTCTAAAAACACTCAACTTGATCAAAGAGAACGCGCTGTGTTTTTTGAAGCTGAATTTATTTTGCGATACAATCAATTTTTTAGAATTTTCATAACTGAATTAGTTTGAATAGAACTAAAGTTTACACGCAAATTGTCACGTTCATGCAGACAACACTGCAGACGATATATGGCAGTAGTTAACTATCGCCACCTATGTAGTTATTTTACTCCTTTTAAATTGAAGATCTAAAATTAAACCAATAAATTTAATGTGCCACACTGCGTATATCTTTCCACTAGTCATTCATTTATTAGCAGATAGATGGCACTGCATCTGTCGGTATTTGACGGGTAAAGATGTTTTTACTCATAGGCGGTGGCGCCCTCTACACTACTGTTTTTATTGTTGTGTGCGCATTTGAATTTATTGGCGTAACGGTAAGATATTTTATTTGTTCTTTGTTTATATTAAATTTCTAGTTTCAAGAACTACTGACTATATACTAGTCGATAGCCGAATTCCAATGAACTCGTTAAGTTATACGGAAATAAAATTCCATGTTTATGCATGTTGTTGTCCATCCATTTTGGTTTCAATATGGTGCATGTTGATCGAACTTTGAACTTGTCAAAAGTATTGTTGGAATCGTTTTGTTTAACTACCAGTCACAGTTAAAAGATATTGGTTGTAAAAATGAAATTCCATTGTGTCTTTTTTGGTGCTAACATACCTTATATATGTTTGCCATAGCCTAAGTACATGTAAATCATATGCATAAACAATGAGTATCGCAATATATTACAAGTTTATGTTACCATATTAATTGTGCGAATATAAAATATAAATAGAACCTTTAAAAATTTGAAATAGTACAATGCCCTAAGCTAATACGTGTGTGCCGACGAAGAGTGAATCAATTTAGAAATTGGGATGAGGATTTTTGTTTCAGCGGTGTAACTATACATACGTATGTACATATCGGATTGCAATAAATGCTTTAGTATAGGGCCTCAAGCTTGAGGGGCGCCTCCTCGTGGGCCCATATATGGGCCGGTTCATTGTATTCTGGTATATTGTATAAGTTGAGCAGCGTGTAATGGCTAAAGACTGGGAGGGGTAGTTACAACAATGGTATGTTTTTGTTTATTTTTCTTTGATATTTTTAATGGATGGAGCACACGGTCGCGGCCGATTTTTAGAGGAACTTTTACCGGCATTTGGCTGAAAACAAATTTGGAAAACCGCGAAAATCATTTCAAAGAGTCACCAAGGATTTGAACCCTAGTCTCTTCACTGAAAGGCCATAGTGTAACCACAACCTCACTCCTCACTTAGCTTGAAATAATCCATTGTCTTATTAGAGAGTATTCGCCAGCCACGTTAAACGATGACGAGATTGACAGCACTGGAAATGCTTAACATGGTTTTGCTTAAATTGTTAGCAGTTGCATAGTTGAATGCTGTAAACTTTGTACCTGCAGGGTATGTTCTTTGTAAATTAGTTTGAAAAAGCAGGTGAATACCCTTATCGGGAGTCTAGACTAGTCTGGTCTCCAAATCAAGGTGAGAGAATGTTTTCTTGTATGCATTTTGAAAATATGACTGTTCCTTGTTTTGAGACGAAATTCCACCTCAACTACAGTCATAATCGCCATCATCCTCATCGATCTGGAACATATAAGCTGCAGGATGAGGAAAACAGATATATGGCTTGGTGAGGAAAACAGATAAGACTGATAATCTCATTTAACAGTCAAAGTTTGCTGAACTCCATCATCATTCCTGATCCCATCTTATCATAGTGTACTTACATTTATAATTGTTGTTAATGCTTTACTTGTAATCTTGTAATTTACTTGTATATCTAACTGAATTATGGTTATTGAATTTTGAACAACTGTTCTGGTAGCGTTAACCAATTAAGGTATCTGGTTTCAGATTACTCTTTATTTTCTTTATTATTAAACTATAAACGCAAGTTATCTAAAAGTCTATTGTAGTACAGTCGAAACATAAAATAAAAAAGATATACAGGAGTACCAGAAGCGGCCATGTTGGAAATGCATGCTAAGCTTGTACATAC
>JAUJYV010001912.1:0-14781 GCA_033995625.1 Ophyiulus pilosus
GTTCTTGACAATTTGGCCCTAATAAATGGCTGCCCAGATTAACCGGTGTCCAGATAAAGCGGAATCCACTGTACTTCAAAACGAATATTGTATGAATGTTGATGTGTTCCTCCATACAGGTATGGTACTTTATTGTTGTTGTTGTTTTCACCTGGGGGACCCTGGGGTCTTAACCTAACCAAATTATTCACCGACGCGCAGTGTGTCGGCGAAATGGCATGTCGGCGAAGTGGGACTATATAGTACAATGTATACATACAAGAAATACTAGCCACCGACCCACCTGCCTTTCAGCTTAAGGTCCCGCCTGCTCCACATCATCCACTGCCCAGCTAATTCCAGGCCTCCACCACCCCTCTGTCTCCACGGTGAACGGACCACTCGTCTATTACCAATGGATTCTCGGTTCCATCAAGGGACCTTGATGGCCATGTGATTTTTCTATACTAGTCCTCACCAGACCATGCAAAAAAACGGGATGCACGGGGCTAAGGGTGCACCCGTGACCTCCTCCCCCTTTTGCCCCGTCCGCGTTACCGTTGCATGACCGAGGTGAAATCTCGATCCGCGATCTGCCGGGGATTGATCGGGGTGTCATGACGCTGCACTTGTGGGCTAGAAATAATTGAAAGTGAAGTTTTTCCACCGAGGGGTCGAGGGAGATAAAAATACATCATAATTCATTTCGGTGTTGCGTTTTTTATGAGGTCCCCCGTCTCAGTCCCTCTTCTTCGCCAACATTGGTCAGCGATGGCAATCTCGGACTGTTATTAATATCGGAGCCCGCATCGACCTCGTTGAAAACGGGACAAACATTTGTCAGGGAGCCCCGGATGGCGCGGCCGTCGTTAGCCGCCATTAATCAGAAGGGAGGCGGGGGTGGGGGGCAAGCGGTGACACGTGCTGGACTCACCTGACCTGGTCCGGGTGAAAAAATATATATACATGGGGAAACGCCATCAGAAATTGGACACGTATGGGCATACCTGTTTTCATACCTCTGGAAGTCTAGAACAGGGGTTTGGAATTAAAATAACTACGGGTCTCCGGTGACATTTTGTGTGGTCCGTTGACCCCTGCGTGTAAAAATAGATACGGCGTATACATGGATATATGTACCTGTATATTGGCGATGTTATAAATGGGCAGATCAAAAATTGCACAGTATATATGTCCTATTTGAGCATGCATCCGAGAATTTATGTCAAAATTGCTCCAAGCATGTCCATTTTTGCACTTTTGTTATATAGCCATATGAACACAAATCAATTACAAAAATCGTGGTGTATGCATGTACTTTTGTCCTCAAGACCTAAAGAGATTTTCGATCTGGCCCTTATCCAAACTTGTTCACTGACTAATCTGGTCAAATGTATGCATGAAAAGCATTTGACATGACATGCATTGGTTTTCAAACACTTGTTCTGCACTGCGCTATATCAAATTTTAAGGTGTTTCATGCAAAACTGTTTGACAATGTTGGCACTGAGATATATCCTTGAACCTTATGTTTGAAAATGCAGATTCGCACACCAGGGAGACTCGTTTGGGCACTCTTGTTGTGCACAGTGCACCTTAGCCGTACCGGTTTGTTTATTGCTCCGGAGCGGTAAGCATAACGGGAGGAACAGCGTCAAAATTTGCATTTTCCCAGGTTGAGACTAGAACCACCCTCTTAATTTGGCCAGCGAACATCCCAGTGGCTAGAAAACAAGCCATAAAACGAAGCGGTTAACTGGTTCCCCCAAGTCGGGAAAAAAAAACGGTACATGGTCAGAGTGCATGCATGCGCTGCAAATAAATTGCTCATTAACTAATTGCCCAGAGTGGGAAAATAATGACAAAAAAAAATTAAACGAAAACAGACGACTAAGCGCCCAACAATTTACGATCGTGTTCTCTCTGATCACCACGATCAGATAGATGATTCTTTGTATGCATAAAAATTCTTGAAAATCCTGGAAAATTTACTTACAGATTAAGAAAATCTGAATAAGTAAAGACATTGAGCAGTGTTATGCAAAGCAGGTATTCGAGGCTGTCAGTCAGACATCTTACACTCTTAATACACCCTTGGTAGAACAGGATACAATCTTCGAGCATCTTTAGCCATTCTAGACTTTCTGACTGAGATTTAAGAATGTTGGTTACCATCATGCAGATCTAGGACCAGAGATGGTCAAGTGGACACCTTACACGACCAGGTTACCACGAACGACCGTCTAGTTATACACTGCGATACCAGAGCTTGCGTCCAAACGGACGGTACTCTGGAAGGCGACCGTTTCAATCAGCAAAGCCCGGCAGCGCCCTCGCTAAGTTGACAGGAATGCGAAAGATTGGTCCGAGGGGGGAGGAAAAGAAAAGGGTGGGAATGATGCGTCGAAAAAAAAAAGTGCCAAAAAAAAAAATTCCCGACGCGATGCTGCACTTCCAGCAGCAAGTCATCGCGCACAATGGCGGTGACGTGTGGCCTGAATTCTTCGCGGTTCTGAAAGGCGGGGGTGGGGGTGAAAAAGTTGGGGGGAAAAAATGGTCTGCCCAGGTGCGCGACTGCATGGGGCCTCCGAAATGAGACCACCTACCGCTCGCCATTCACTTTCCCCCGGCTGATATCGGGGGCATATTTCTTGTACGGCGCGGATTAATAAAAATAATATGACGCCGAAGGAATGCCCCCTAGTGGCAGATTTCCGCGATGCCCCCTTGTGGCGACCGCGTTCCTGATACGGCCTATCGTTCGGTGATCGTACTCCGAGGTGGTCCCTGAGCGGCCTATATGGAGCGGATCCTTCCAATCGCTAGTGGCTTGGAACGAACGGGATTTACTTATACTTAACGGTTAATTCGAACTAAAAACATATTTTAGATGCTCATTAGGGGTATGGTAACGCAACTAATTCTATCCACGAAGAAAATTTAATCCGCTCAATAGGGAAATTTAGCAAACCTCCAACCGTTCACTTACCGTAGCGTAAAAGACGGTATAATTCAATGTTATATTCCTTTTAGCAGCCAATGTTGACGACAGGGCTCCGTCCACCAGTCACGTGATTAATACCCTGAACGGACGGTATTTAGGAGAAGCGCCGTTAAATTTAATGTCTTTCCGTCATGCGCAGACTGTCTAAATCGCGTTAAATAAGTTCCAACAGTGAAAACGTTCTTGGAGTCGCCATGTTTTTTAAAATTATTCCCACAAACGATCAGGCACATGTGCATTTTGAAAAAAAGACACGGTTTGGTTCCCCTTTGGGGATCGTTTTCACGCACATGTGCATTTCGAAAAACACACAACACTGTTCATAATCGTCAACGGTGAGTTTTGGGAGCTAAATTTCTCTATTGTGTCTTGCTACATGTTGCGAAGAATTTATAAAGCCCAAAAGCGCACATTGCTTATTTGGAGCATGTTGAATTTTGGCGAAAAAAAGCACATTATTTCCCCTGGAGGGGTCACACTGTTTAATCCCTTCGCGGATGGGAACCGGGCGGCTTAAAACAGCTTATTTTAGACCACGTAAGGTACAAATTTATAGCTTCATAAGGTACTTATTCTAATTGCGGGAATTACACTGAAAACACACACAAAAAAAAGTACAGAAAAGAGTGATAAATGTTTCTTTTTCCCTAATTTTTTTTTCTTCTTCTTCTTCTTCTTCTTATAAATAAACGTAATTTCCAAGAAAGCGAAAGAAATAAAAAACGTACCCTGCAACTAATAATTATTTTAATAGCGAGAATTCAGCAACAAATGTTTGCGAAAGAACATTAATGGAGCGGATTGCACCATTCTCCGTGATCAGAACAACGTTTAAACGACACGTTAGACCGCCAAGGACGCCAATATTTTGGCTTGACATTTGAACCGGAAGCCGATTCATCTTTGTCAAAATTAATCCACGATTAGCTCATCTTTACCATTTATACGTAGAAGTGCATCACTGCATGCGCGTACCTGTCTCTGGTAGAAGTCCTCTCATTAGGGGTACTCAAACATACCCCAAAAATTTCGCACATTTATGCAGTTAGCCAGTTTATCCCGGCCATAGTACATGTGCTGACCTCATTTTTAAAATGGTCCCTTCTAATTGGCTGGACTTACTGCAATGGGCCTTGCAGAAGTGCTCCTAAAGGGGTACTCAAACGAACTTTTCACTTGGGCTGTTGGGCTTACATGCTGGATATATATGGTTTAAGATTTGCGAAGATTCACGATAGACTCGGCCCCTGATCCACCCCACGCAGCGTCCCCTGACTGTTGAGGGACAGAATGGATCGAGAAGGAGGGGTCGGGCTAGTCCTTCCAGAACAAGCGGATTAAAACGAAAATATGAAAACAAGATGATTAATGGTTAATTTTCGTGCTCATTTTTACGCTAATCCCAACCGGCCGTGCTCCCAAACTGTCGTCCAGGGCCCGGACCTAAAACTCGACCCCCTCGAACGCTTGGTCAAGTGGTCAAACACACCTGCAGGTGGACGACTCGTGCCGGGATTCCAGCGCACCAGGATGTGAAAGGGGGCTGCTCGTTGCAACATAATCGAGGGGTTCGGAACGCCTTCCCCACCCGCACCCGTCAATCAAAACCACTTGTGCCCTGCTCCGGTTAACTTAAAGCTGCTCTCAAGGCAATGCTAGATTTTCCAGAGATAACTCCCTCACTAAAAAAATTAAGGTATTTCTTCTAGAGTTCATTATAATTAAGGTAAGATTCCCCTTATCAAAAATGTATCATCAAGGTTTCTCAAAGGTTGTTTTGTAGACAGGATATACTGTAACTTGTTTCAATTCAACGCGGCACACAAAATTGGGAGACATTTTCTCTCATTTTTACATTGAAATAAGGAAAAATCACATTTTTAATAAAATAATCTGCTCTCAAACGAACATTAAAACTGTTCGTGTGGAACATGTGTTCCACAAGATGGTGTTGCAACAAAGTAGGCTTATTACACGAATATATGCATATGAAGCAGACCATGTGTCCTACAAGATGGTGTTTCAAAGTCTTTTAACTACTATTGATTGAAATTAGTTGAAATTGACTGTGTTAATTATTAAAAAGATTGGTAAAACTGGTTATATATGGCTTCACATTTTCTTCCTAAAGATGTTCTCGCTCCGACCCCCGCTGTTGAGCTCTTGAGGTGTCCGCGTCGAAAGCCTTGTGATTAACCGTGATTTTCGCCTATTCTCCCCTCCAGACTGAGGGCCAGGGTCGGCCTTTGACCCCCCCAACTCCGATTATAGCACTCGAGATAGGCATCAGGCGACGATAAAGGGGGGGCTGAAATCGGAATCTAGAATTATTTTTTTTACCCAAAACCCGAACCCGACCCCGACCCACAGCCCCACCTGCACCCAAAAACGAAAAATCGATTTCGTTTTTTTTTTTTACACCAACAAAAAAAAAAGTGAAAATCCTGGGCGTGAAGAGCCCTCTTAGCCCTGTCCACAAACAAAGGGGTGACCCCTCCACCCCCAGCAACCCGGTCAACCTAAGTTGAGGGTGCCCAGGTATTGATATTTGGGAGAAATGTTGAAATGTTTTTGGGTGCAGGTGTTGGGGGGGAGGGGGTTGGAGGGTGGCGTTTAGTCACCGTTGTCATCGTTCGGTTAGCGATAACCAATGGCGATAAGGAACAATAGGGGGCGCTGACGCAGCACTTTTGGAAATAAATAGTGCGTAGGAACTAGCACGCGGCATGATTGACAGATGGCGCTCTGGCGTGTTTGTGGGGGTGGGGGTGGGGCGGGGGAGGAAGACACGTTCACTGGTGGGGGTCAAATGCCGTTGAGATTTGGAACCACTTGACGGAGGGAACCCTTGGACGCCATTTTGCCTCGTGGCGCCCTCTGCTAAATCATGCCAGGTTTCAAGATGGCCTCTATAAGAGTGAAAAGTATCTTTGTGGAGAAAGCCAGTGGTCTTTTGACTTTTTTTGTTGAAAGAAAGGGGGAGGGGATATCTTCTTGCAATATCTATTATTGCAGTTATGCTTCAATATTGAGTTTCAAAGAATTTATTATAACCCACGTGATGATAAAGGTCCAAAGTTTTTTGCCTCCACAAGCGTGTGTCCTTCACACCTATTGTTTTTACCAGACAAACGTTGTAACCAAATCGTGTCTCCCCCAGTCCCCCTCTCCCCTCATTGTCACTTCTCTTCCCCGTGTTGATAAACGATGCAGCCACCGCCGGGGCGCCCTTGTTCGGACATGACAGCGCCCTCTGGAATCCGCACGATTTTATTTTGCCATATCTCAGGCGAACAGTAGTCCCACAAACCTGTGTTCCCAATGAAGAGTGACACTGACACGAAACCCCCCCTAAGACAATCGACACCGGACAAGAGAGATACGAGCCTCCCCGGCTGCTTGGCTATGCAGGTCCCGCGTGGCACCCCCACGTCGGACGCAGCCGTTTCGGAATGCAAGAGCCGTTAAGCGCGATTTGGCCTTTGACCTTCTGCAGGGGAGGGAGGAATGCCCGTCGCGGAACATGCGGTCTCCGTGTTTGCTGCCTTCTGGGTTGTTGTTTTTGTTGTTTGTTTATTTGTTTCAAGTGGGACGATTTGATTTGTGTTGCAGGAGGACCTGTTGATCCACGGGGACAGCGTGTACGACATCATTGACAAGCAGGACCACCAAGCGGTGCAGTCCGAGCTGATGAGGAGCGCCACCTCGCCGCTGGACGACGAGAGGATCTTCTTGTGCCGCATGAATGTGTCCCGCAACGCCAGGCGTCAGATGCGCTTCGGAGACCAAAAAGTAAGCAACGAGGGTTTATGCGGAATTTAGGGGTCCGCATGATGCAAATGGGGAGTACACACACATGTTAGTGCCCTTTCTAATAACCCACTGTTCATGTTAATCACACACTGCCCTTTGAACATCTTCACCTCTATGAAACTTGACCTAAGTCGACAATCTTTAATTATTCATAAGGCCACTAAAGGGGCTACCAGAATCTGGGAAAAGAAATTTCTTAATTATTGCTTTTCTGGAAAACAAAGATATTGTAGTTTTTATTAGAACTGCTGATAATTTAGCTTTGGAAACCTTATTTTTACATGAAATGTGTGGAGACACAAGTTATCTTGCATACAGTGCCAATGGAATTTTTATGATTGGTTAATGTGATTATTTTTTCTTCTTTCTTTAGGTAGTTTTGGTGCAGGGCCACTTCTTGAGTTTCCTGCCACTTTGCAGTCGCAACGAGCCAGTGTTTTTGGCGACTTGCACCCCCGTGGCCATGCCTGAGACGAGGGAATGTGTGGTGCAGGGCAGCACTAACATCTTCACATCAATCCATTCCATGGATATGAAATTCGTGCACCTGGATAAAAAGTAAGGCATATTTCTTTTGTAGAATTCCATGCGTTGTTGTTCCGAATTCTTATATTATCCCCTCCTCTCATCATAAGTAATTAATTAATCAAGAGTTCTTGCAGACCTGTTTAAATGGTCAGGGAAATTCACCATATGAATATGCTTTCACATAGCCGGTTAATAGTTACTACAAACGTCAAGAGATGGTTGTACTAAGTCATCCCTGCATCTATAAATATGGGAAATTCCCCTTTTAGCATAATTTTACGAAAAACCATTTTTATTAGTAGTTTGAGTGATCCCGAGTTGAATTCACGGTGGCCACTTGCTGCACATTGTATGTAAATTGTGATCTAATGCAATTTATGCTTCCATGCATGTTTCATAAATCCTATATTCAAAACTATTTTCAACTAGGTTGAAAATTTGAAATCCATTCCGTGACTACAGCTAATATATTATCTTAAAAAGAAATAAGTAAAAAAAAAATCACACATAAAACTGCATAAACAGGGATCTGCTCGATCTCTTGTCATAGACCTCGATTGATTCCAACGATTCTCCAGAACCTTTGAACCTGCTGAGATCCCACAGATTTGACAGGAGCCAATTCATGATTTCTCCGGGATGTGTTCTGATGGTGTTAGAGCCTAATTTTCCCTCAGATTTTTGTCAGATTGATCTTTGACCTATAGAGAGCTTGTTGTAGAACGCTTTTTTACACCTAAAAGATTATAATCGGCGGGGTTAGGTCAACTATTATTTTATATTCTTAATCTTGGGCATCAGGATACGTGTCAGGTGGGGCCCCTCCCCCAAGTTCGATGCCCCCTTGGCCCCTTCAAGGACTCTACCATCGTTCATGGTTCATTTTTTAACACCATTTGTTTCTCCCTTTAGAGCACAAAAAGCACATTATATAGGATGAAATCCATTTTGTGACTGGCCATAAAATGTAGTGTCCCCATTACCTGCAATGCTTTATACGTGAGAAGTAATAAAAAAATATTACTAGCATATGCAAAATTAACTTTCCAAATTGAAACACTCGTAGATTTGACCTCCACTTAAAATGTCCGATTTATTCACTTGCATATTACCCTTTTAAAACTTGCATTCTAATGGAATGACGTCAGTTTCTGCAAAATGACCGGAATACGAATTTTGACTTCAGCATTCCGAAGTTAAATTTAATAAAAAAAATTAAGAAAATGCTGAACGTTTTAATGGGGTTCCCGCTGCCAAAACTATTTCCTTCATCAGTTCAAGGTAGCGCCCCCTGTCGTCAAGCAAACCACCCCCACCTGGAGCCCCAGGAGTAAAACCGCTGCGGGAAAAAAGCGCCGCGAATAATTAGCAACATGAAATATGCTCCGGTGCTGCTCGCATGCAAATGGAGTTTTAATTGGTTTCGTTACAGACTGTTAATTGTTCGAATGGAGTCCATTTTTCCGTCGACGAATGTACGCCCCTACCGATGGCGGTGACAATCACCATCGGAATGCGTTTGCGGGCGTGGGAAAAACATTTTTTCCTCAAATTACCGGGTTTATTGGAATCGTACGATCCAGGACGGTCAGTTTGACACCAAGGACGACTAAGATCAAGCTAGAAATAAACGAGGAGTACACGTGATTTGGTACCTGGGCTTTTTGGACCTTTCCCACGGACACGGCCGGATGAACTTTTTCGAAGGCTGAGATGGTCGTTTACCGTGCTTATTTATATCTGTTTTGCATCCTAGGCTATATATACGATTCCTTAGCCGGAAAACACGTTCTGTGCACTTGCAGGTTTTTCGAAAGTTCATATTAGAGAGTTTGAGCCAGCCAATGCCTTAACATTAACCTTAACGTTAACGGCGGGAAGGGTTAGTTCTACCCAATGAACTAAATGAACGTCATGAGTGCGCATGTCGTTCAGTTAGTTCATTGGCATGCAGTTCAGTCCGTGGCTCCTCCCTTCCCGCCGTTAACGTTACGGTTAACGTTAAGGCGTTGGCTGGCTCAAACTCTCTTTTGTGTGAACATGTTCAACATGAACTTTATACTAAGACCCGTACCACAGTTGCTCAAATCGCATGAGCTTGAGACCGAGCTGCGTCTCAAGTCCCAGATGCATGCCACAGCTGCACAGAAAACTTGCCAAGACGAGCTCAAGACAGACAAATGTGTGTCATCTCAAGCTTGAGTTTAAGATGTTGCTTAGACGAGGCAAAGCTTGAGCTGCAGTTTGTTGAGCAATTGTGATACGGGCCTAACCCCCGTACCACAGTAGGTCCAATTGCATGAACTTGAGACCGAGCTGCGTCTCAAGTCCCAGATGTATACCACAGCTGCACAGAAGAAAAAAATGCCAAGACGAGCTCAAGACAGCCAAGTTCTTTCTTGGAAAATTCTGATTGTTTTTTCGGAATTTTTTTACCCCTAAAGACTTCAAGGCGTCTTGAATTTTTCTTATGTTTCCGACAGCTTTTCGAACAGTTTCTTCAATCATTCATGGCGTAGACTATGGTCCGTACTTTTGCACAATGGGCACAATGGAAAGCTTCAGCAAAAATTTAGAAAAAAATGACGCTTAATTAAATTCGATTTTCACGAATCTCGACTAAGAACCGCAATTGCGGAATCACGTTTCAGGATGGCCAGGCCCAGCTTCCCTTCGTTTGAGGGCTGATCATCTCGTTAATTGTGGCAAAAAAAAAGGAGCGGTCGCCATTTACATATAATTTTTCGCTCAGAAATCAACTAATATTTGTTAGGCAAAAATAGGGAAACCACGAAAGTTGGGTGCGCTAATTGGCGCCTTCAAAGAAAACCTAATGGAGTTTGCATGTCGGTTAGGATGCGTGAGGCACGTTTTGCTTCTCATTGGGGGTAGAACGAAGATTCGCTATTATTTCCGGCCACGCCCTCTTGACCTCTGACCCCCTTCTCACCTGAAGAAGCTTTTGGCTATAGAGAGGCTAAGTAACGTTGTGCTTACCGCGTCGCGTAATCTCAGGTAGCTCCTGAGTTGTAATCCCAACAACTTTATTTTGTTGTTTTTCAAAATAATTGGGATGTACACCGATTTGTTTTTTGACCAGCCGTAAATTAACTTTTTGGCCATGCCTAATGAGTGGTTCGTTTGATAATTTTCTTGAGGATATAGCAGGAAAATTGTCTTGCTGTGTTTTTTTTTTTTTTTTTTTTTCGATTAAGAAAAACTGCGATTCATGTTTGTTAATTGCATCCAATGGAAAATTGTAACAATAGTTTAAAATGTCCATTACAAATAACGCACTGAATGATTAATAGAAATACCATAGAAACATGTAATCGTAAAAGGTATTATTTTGACAAGATGACATCACTGCCAACACATTTTAAGTTCATGGCTGTGGGAAACCAAGCACGGAAAGGTGCAGGATTGTTGACACTCCCTAGTCCATATTAGACCAAGAGATTTAAATTAGGAGCGTGGGATTTACCAGGATCTGTGCAGAATTCCACAAATTACAAAGGCTAGGCTGACTGCGTTATGAATTAAAAGAAAGACATAAGATTCAGGATGGTTTTGCTGCAGGTTTTTGAAGAAAACAATAAACATACATGGGAAGTCATTTGTGATCCCCATATCATTTTTTCTTGCTTCAGTCATGTTATATTAACTTTCCAGTACGTGTTGACATTTTTGCGTATATTTTCAATATTTGCCACAAATGTAGTCCTCTTAAATAATACATTGAACAATATATGACATATTTTTAATCGTATTGCATACATTTATGATTTTTAATATCTTTTTAATATTTAGAAAATCGTATTTTATATATTTTTGGAATAATGTAATATTGTAATCATGGATTAATAATAATACTAAAAACATGTACTCGTTTGCTTTATTTCAGCGGTGAATTTCATTTGGGGTACACAAAAGATGGCATTCAAGGGACATCTTGGTATCAACTTATTCATTGGGAGAACATCAAGGAGGCACAGACAAAACACCGGATGAGTAAGTTGAACTAATACTTGAGTCCATCGCAAGTACCTTAAATTGGTACATTTTGGTGTATCTGCAGAGAGTTTGAGCCATCCAACGTTAACGAAACGGTAACGATAACGTTGGCTGGCTCAAACTCTCTATTACACATTGCACGAACACGGCAGTGCCATTATACAGGGGATCTTTATGGTATCGTTGCAGTAACCCAGGCGGACCAAGACCGTGCTTGCATCCTGCTACTGAGGCTACAGTCCCACACTGGCTACTGGCTGTGGATCCATGTGGTTCTTCAGGTGAAGGACAACATGGAGGGCTCCCAGCATCCCGTCATTGTGTGCACCAACCAAGTACTCAGGTAAGGCTTTGAATTTTGTTTATCGTAAACGGAGGTGCTGGCAAAAAGGTTCCTTCTTGCACTATATATATGTGGCTGATCAGCCTGAGGAAGCTAGAATGACTTAAAACCACCTATTTGAAGGTACTGTACACTCGAACACTTGAGGCGTTCGTAAACTAAAGGGGGGGGGGTGTATATGGAGTCTCATCCGTTATGTGCCTCCCCGCATGGAGGGGGTGTTGCTGGTACCACGTGCGTCTTTTTTAATGGATTTCGATGATAGATTTCGGGTTTGTCGAATTTGACCCCGCCGCCCAAGGTGTTCCTAATATCGCGAGTGGGACGAGTGGTGGAAGATGAGTGATGAGTTTATGGCATAGCCCTTCTGGTGCTCGGTCATCCATTCTAACGCCATCTTTTTTTTTTAATATCAATTAAAAAATGCACGGGTTCACAGCCCGACTCAAGGTATACCAAGGTCGCGGAAGGGAAGACGAAAACGTGTTTAGAATGTGTCTAGCCAGTCTTCTGTTCCCTATGTGTTATTTGTGGTCCATCTCTTCTTTACCCCCTACTTCCGTGTGTAACCATATGATATGGAGTCTCCCCAAATCAATGTTTGGTCCCTCTCTGGTCTTGGATACCGTTGGGCCCCTAACACCAACTATGTAGTCATACCACATCTAGTAGCACTGTAGTCCCACTGTAGTTCTATAGTAGTCCCAACTTCCCATTTTGTTTGGGTTTTGTTCTCGACATGGTTAGGATGTCCTATATAGCGGTTGGGATTTCAAAAACGTTCAGCCAATGGTTTTTCTCGATTAACCTTCACCTTCGAACACAACCTTGGGGGGGACAAAAGGTGTCACACGCACTTGACAAGATTATACATTTTGTTTTTTATGTTTTAGCCACCGTTTTTTATTCCCAGTTTTGGGGCAAAATTGAGGGGCCCCACTGCTTCTGCAGGCGATTTTTGACTCATTTGAAGATAGGGGCGTTAATGGTTTGTTTTGGGGAATACTTTCACTTTTTTTTAAACTACGTATCCGCCTGGGGGCAGACGGGGAAACTGACTTCTGTCCTGCCCACCCAGACGCTCCCCTCCGTGGAGCTCTTTCGCGTTTCAAGACAGTAGCATTCTTCGCTAATTTTAAAGTGTATAATTTTGGGGGCTTTTGCAATGTTAGGAATTTCGGTGATTTTGGCCGAGGCGTGTCCGAACGTTTGCCCTGGGGCCTTCGTGGGCTTCCGTAGCTCACGCCAGCCGTTGCGTTTATTAACCCATAAGTACCTTAGAAACTACTTTAGAAATGGATTCCAGCTGAAAATCGATACAAATACAGCACTTGCACAAATTCTATCCAAATCGATTTTCAGCTAGGGTGAAATCCATTTCGTGACCACAGCCGCTAATGTACCTACGGGGGGGGGGGGACACGCATTGAACTCCCCAACGAACTAACTGAACGTAATGGGTGCGCATGCGTGGTTCTTCCCTTCCCGCCATTGAAGTTGAGGTACGTAATAAAGACGTTGGCATGCTAAAACTGTCTAATAAATTAATTGGTTGCTCGTGGGCAACACACAGAAACGTGGCATGACGCAATGTTTCAAAATGTTTCAAATTTTCGTGCCTACTGTATATGACGCAACGATTTGACGTCATGGTTTAAGATATTGCATTTTGAAACTGGAAAGTATTGTGGATTTGAAGGACGAGGCCACTTTTTGGGCGAGTCTCGGTGACCCAAAGGGTCAACGTAAACGGTTTCTTTGGACCGACTGCAGTACGCCTGTCCGTTTGGAAAGTTCCCTAACTTCCGGCATCGTTCAGGGTCGCCAATGTCCTGGTGTGGGAATACCCGAATTCTCGATGGAAAAAAACAAAAACAAGCAGTAATCGAATAGAGATCCTGGTTGAAGGGAGTCGTTCATAAACGACGTCTACAATAGAGTTTGATCCCGCCAACGTTAACGAAACGATACCGATAACGTTGGCTTGCTCAATCTCTCTATTCTCCCCATTCCCCTCTTACAAAATTGTAACCTTAGATGGTAACCGATTTGAATAAAGGAAAAAGATAATGGAGAACATCATGTATTGTCTTGGACATTATTGTTGTTACAGGTTGCATACAGGTTTTTCCACTTGGGAATTTTGATATCTTTTAATAACCATTTATAACGATAAAATTAACAACTAAAACTTTCTGTCATGAAGATCTTGACTCAAAATTATTTTAATTCATTGTTTTTTATATCAAATCCATTCGATTAAAGTGAAAATATTGTCTCAATAGCAATTCCTGTGGCGTTGCTATTCGTATCTTTTTCTTCCCCCCGGTTCCAATTAATTATATCTGATAAAACTACAAATTGAAGGCCTAATTTAGGGATGCTTTTTTTTTTTGCCTCTCTTGGTTATTTATTTCGCTTATAAAAAGACGATTATTTCGATGTCTCGCAGCGCCAGTTCTCTTTTTCGTGGAGGGAGGCACACGAACAACAAGATGGGGAAAAACAAGGTGGAAGTGGGCTTTTTTTTGGATTGGGAGAGATGTTACCCGAATTAAATCGTTACAAATGAGGAAATTAGGGAATGTTGCTCCTCGGGCAAATGCTGACCAGAACGGAAAATGCGTGATAAACGATAAGAACTATATACAGTGTACATTGTACCTTTAATACATGTACGTAGCAACAGTATAGCATTAGGGAAATTTAGCCTCCAAAACTCACCGTTGACGATTATGAACAGTGCTGTGTGCTTTTCGAAATGTACATGTGCGTTATAACGATCCCCAAAGGGAAACCAAACTTCTTTTTTTCAAAATGCACATGTGCCTGATCGTTTGAGGGAATAATTTTAAAAAACATGGCGGCTCTGAGAACGTTTTCACTGTTGGAACTTATTTAACGCGATTTAGACAGTCTGCGCATGATTGAAAGACATTAAATCTAACGGCGCTCCTCCTAAATACCGTCCGTTCAGGAACGTTTTAGGCTGTTGGAACATATTTAACTCGATTTAGACAGTTTGCGCATGACGGAAGGATATTGAATCTAACGGCGCTTCTCCTAAATACCGTTCGTTCAGGGTATTAATCACGTGACT
>JAUJYV010001913.1:0-14762 GCA_033995625.1 Ophyiulus pilosus
TCTTCTAAATTGTTTCACTAAACATGTTCAAGAACTTTTTTGTTCAATGTTCAAGTGTAGTGGAGACGCGGCATTAGTGGACGTCCATAATGGCTTCTCCCCATCCCTATACCCCCTGTCCACATGCCAGCAGACCACCCCAGACCCCCCTCTTGAGGACGTCCTTTTTGAATGGTCCCTTACTGTTCTCAATCGGTGCCAACCTACGTGTAACACACCCCGTTCACACGAGGCCATATCAGCTGTTTTGCCGCACGAGGTTATTTTCAGCGGCGCATGCTTTTCTATTTGTGCGTTCACACGATACGTCTCCGGGATCGTGTGAACTCACAGATAGAAAAGCATGCGCCGTGAGTGAACGGGGCGTAACTGTAGTAGTGTATGAATGGAAGACTTTAAAATACCGTGTGAGGTTCCTAAGTGCCCTATTTGGTAACTTCACTTGCTCTGTGGTATAGTATGTGTAGTCATTCCTGAATAATCTTTTGTGTGCCTGGGGTTGAATTGGCTTCATCATTCGGTCAGAAAACTGTTGTTGTAATGCGGATGTAAACATCCTACAATATTAAATTTTCCTGAGAACTAGTTGGTCACCGAAATGAAAGTATTTTTTCAATAAAAAATTGTTCCATACTCTTTGATTTTCCCCGCATCAATTTCAGATTTCCTCATTTAAATTTTTTTCCAAATATAAGTAAAATGCACTCAATTGTGATTTATATGGTGGACACGGTCTAGAAAGTAGTGTAAAAAAGTTATAAAGCACATATTGAGAAATAGGGGATCTTGTCTCAAATTAAAAAAATGTTAATTTATTTAGGATAAACACATTTTTTTTTTAGCTCAATTTAAAAATTATGAAATTCAAATCAACTTGTACTAATAAAAGTTCATAAAATACATATAAAAACGCAACTTTTACTTTTGAGTTTTCGATACATCAATTATCCACCTCTTTTTAAACGATTTGCACATGTATACCGCTGTATAAAAACAGTATTGATTGTATATGTACTAGAAAATCTAAATTACTCTGGTTTTCAGCTACTTAAGAACTCGAGTATTTCCTTGGTAACTTTCTTTGGGTATTGGGTAACTTTGGCCCTGATTGAACCATTTTTCTCTTACCAAACATCGCCAAGCCAATTTTATCCATCTTATACATTCGCAAACGTATCTTGAGCATAATTATACATGTGCTAATTGGCATGTCAAATGATTAAATATTTGTTTATGCTAATTAACATTAACAGAAGGTCTGATTAAGGTCTATTTACACACATTAGTTACGTGTAAATTTCGATAATGTGTTAAATGGAAAGTTTCTTCATTATGGGATAAATGTGAAGGAAGCTTAAAGCTGAAAAAAAAATGTCGAAACTGAAATTTTCTTTGTTGATCATACGAAATGACTTTGAATTGATGTCTCAATAGAGGGCACTTAATATGGAAAGTGCATTCATTTTGGGTAAATTGGAAGAAAATATTACGTATATCCGGTTTACTACATATTTACTTCAAATTTTACTCGATTATTTCTGTAAAATTTACAAATGTTTTTAACTGAGCAGGCAATGTAGACGGGTAACGCCCCATTCACACGAGGCCGTATCAGCTGTTTTTCCGCACGAGGTTGTTTCAGCGGCGCATGCTTTTCTATCTGTGCGTTCACACGATCCCGCAGACGTATCGTGTGAACGCACAGATTGTGATTGCAAATCAGCTGATTTGCCGCACGAGGTTTTTTACCGAATTCTTTAGCGGCGCATACTTTTCTATCTGCACGTTCACACGATACGCATCATTCCGTGTATACGGATTAATTCCCGATTCGTTTATTTTTGCAATTTGGTTTACAATTTCTGCAATTGGGTAACAAAACGAGGCGCGTGATAAAATTCGATATTTATTTAGATAATTGGAACACTAAACATTCGAAAAAAATGAGGCACGTGATAAAATTCGAAATTTATATAGAAAATTGGAACACAAAATATTCGAAATTTATATAGAAAATTGGAACACAAAATATTCGAAACTGAATAGTTTGTGAACACTGCACTGCACCCGGTTTAGCACCTATTCAGAGTGTTGGGATCCTCAAGTTTTTCTGATTTTGGTTGCGAACGAGGGTGTCGTTCGATGGCTTTAATTACTAGCAGTGACCGGTTTAACTAACGAGCGGATAACACGCGTGAATCGGGAACATCGCGAGGGAGCGCTTGTTCCTCCTTTGCCGTCTCTGTCAGCCGCGATGCTCCCACCTGGTTCTGGTGGTGAACGAAGAGGCAGACAGCCATGACGTTGCTGTTGCACATGCCTCCTCGTGCTTTGCCGTGCCTCACCTTTTGCCATTTCTCTTCCGCAGAGGAAGACGACGAAGAAAGCAGGGCCGTCAGGAGGGTCTCCTACCTCAAAGCCACCTCAGGGGAATGCGTCAAAGGCAACGCCGTACTCGACGTGGTTGACGAACACACGCAGCACCGACAGCAGCAGCACTTCGAAGCCAACAAAAGGTAGGAAGCAATACCGTTTTCTGGTTTGGGTTGAACGGCATTGCCGAAAATAAGCAGCCTCCTTGACAGTGGGGGAAGATGCAACTTTCAAATTGTAAGCCAAGGAAATAGGAAATTCAAATTACTCGGGTGCCTGATTGATGGATTTTTCTCTGACCAAACGTCGTCTTTATACATTCGCAAACGTATCTCAGCATAATTGTACGCGTGTCCTAATTTTCAAGTCAAAGGATTAAATGTTTTATTTATGTTAATTAACGTTAACGAATAATTACACACTTCAATTTCGTGTAAGGTCCGTCTCCATTCGGAAATTCTGAGTGAAACTATGGAAAAACGAACGGTTTTGGACCTGATGTGTGTAAATTTTTCGAGACAGAAATCTGTGAAATGCAATACCGGGAAAGGGACTGATATTTTTTTTTTCACTGACACTGAATAGTTTTCATGGAAAAAAATTACACTAACCGGTAGCTAAAATTAGTGGGGCTGCTGCGGGAGCGACAGCACAACAGTCAAACTCCATGCTGCGGGAACTGTGAAGCCCACAGTTTCATACAAAGATTTTTGTATAAACTTGGGGGGGGGGTGGTCTTCCAGTTGGGGGATGGCTGCTAGTTATATATAGTACACGTTCAAAGAAATAATTAAAGAAAAAGGACAAATTATATTAAATTTTATCGGTAATATGAAGTGGAAATTAGGGGTGCTGCAGTTCCACAGTGCCACTGTTGGTTTGTGTAAACATATCATTATCATGTATTAATTAGAACGGCAAGTTAGTTTTTAAAATACGTACCTTTACGCAAATCTGTTATGTCAGTGTCAATGTACTGTCAATGTCAGTGAAGAAAATATCGTTCTCGTGTGATTTTATATGCGTTTCTAAGGCAATAAAACTGATTAACAGGCCAGTAGATGTAGTTTAAATACATTGTAAGACATATAAATAATTACTAGAAATTTGAAATTCAATTAATTCAGTGTTTATTCTTAAAACTCTCAATTCACACTCGATGCTCGGTCAAAAAACATAGTCGAGTACGAGTGATTCAAGTCAAGTACCTGGGTACACTCTTAGTCATTTACCTCCTAATTTCGAGGTAGATTCCTCCAAAAAAAAGGCTGGATAAAATCACGAGTCACAGTGTATTTTGGATTTTTACTCACCAAAAGATGCCTCGTAAAACATGAGGTACAACTTATGAGGGTACACATGTACCTTATATATTAGTGGAAGAAATCCTTAAAATTAGGTGGTTTATTTTAGTATACTAAATGCTAAAAGAAACCTATGTGCCATTTGGTTAATTTTCACCCTTGCTCATTATCCAAGTATCCTTTGCCACATTTTGACCCATGCTACAGGCCTAAGTACATTACACTAATTGTGTCCATTGACCCATTAAAAAATTTTTGTAAGGCCCTATGCACCCTTGTCATGGCCTCTATATGATATAATGGTCCTTATATTCTTGTTTAATTTAGTGATTCAGTGATTAACAAATAAAGGTTTAGATTTCTTACCTTATCAATAGGCCTAGTTGATAATCACATGATCACATGGTCATATTGACAGTCACATGACATAACTTTTGAATTTGGAGAGAACATTTGAATGTACGAACCTTTAAAATTAATGTACCCTCTATGTAACTGCAAGTTACTTCAGTTTAACATGCATGTACCTCGAATTTTATGTACCTGCTCCATATGTAACTTGAATGTCCCCTTAAAATGTACTGTAACCTCAGGTTTTTCCATTGTACCTGCAAAGTATCTCGAAATTTGAAGGTACAACAGGTTACATGATTAAGTGTGTACTCGATACCCGACATTGGATTCCCTACCTGGAAAGCTTCAGCCTCGGGTTTGTTATCCTGATTGTGGTTTTTAACAATGCTGGGATATTTCCTCACTACTAGTTTTTGGTTTTTCTTGTTACTTTCACTGACCTGCATGTTAGACTCTCTGGTGGCACTATGACTAAACTACAAGTCCCTTAACTTGATTCTGACAAACAAACAAACCCACTTTGGAAATGTGTACAGAGAGGTGATAAAATGAAATTGCATCTAAATAGTGAATGTGTTTTTAAAAAATCTTGACGAATTAATAATCGCATGCCATACCTGTAGTGTCTGTGGAAAATGGCAATGTCTGTTAGGCAATGACTGAAGAGTCCAACTCCTCAGAATCATATACATGTTCAGCAGAATTGTGTACTTGAGTAGTAATGTATTATTAATGAGGCAAACAAAAATTGCTTGAGTGAAATAATCTGCGTGCTGATTTCTTTCGTTCTGATGCACATGATGGATTATTGTGGTGTGTTTGTTTAGCCTCTGTTCAGTTTAAATTGACCTGTTACTCAGCAGTTATCGTAGTTGGTGACTTGGAGCTCATGATAACATGACTGTAAGCCATTGATGGAAGATGAAACTCGTGTAAAAAAGTTTGGATGTTCATGCATATCTATCAAATAGAAGTTTTTTTTTTTCATATTGTTGATGACACTACATTTCCTCCTATGTGAGAATTTGTCTCGTCTAGTTTGAAATTCTGTTAGTGCTTCACCTTTTCTCACCTCCATTAAAAAAAGCACAACTCACATTCTAAAATTTGTGAAGCATTTTGTATTCTAGTCCAGATCTAGTCCAGCTAGTCGTTAAACTTCAACTTAGCCCTATTTCTGGAACAAATGCATCATTTTTCATCGTGTCTTACTGATGGGCAGTTGAGATATCTAGGGCCTTGACAGTAACACGTGGGCTGTGCCATAACTTCCTTCCGCACTCGTATATTAAATGTCAATTATTATTTATTCCTATAGCTTCGAACCATTTTCATGTAAGATTTTTTTTGTGTGTGCTCTGGAAAGTTGTCTCATGGGCCAAGGTGCAAGGCCCAAATTTTATGTAAAACAGTCGACGGACATTTATGCTAATGAAACCGGTGGTTATCTGTCGTTTTTTCTCGTGTTTCACGCGTTATATATGTGACGTGAACGACGTCCTCAAACTGGTCCAGCTTGACTCAGGACATTGTTTTTTTTCACCTTAGGGGTGTGTGAAAAAGAGGGTGAAATTGACGTTAAGTTGCAACGTGAGGCGCTTGAAGGTAGACAAGGCAAGCAGATGCAATTTTTTGTGTGTGTTAAAACTTGGAAATAGAATGCAAACGACCGTACTATAAAGTATTCGTTCAGCTCACCTGCCGGACATTGTCCAGGAGCTAGGCAAATGATTCCTACCCACGTAAAACCGTAAATGTTAAAGGATTTAACTAAAAAGGAATTCCTCGAAAATTCGGAAACAAAACGTTACCACCCTTTAGTGTAACTCTTCACTCTAAGGTGTTGCCTGTCTTTTCTTGGATACAAAACAGGTGGATGTTGAAGGTATTATGTGCAGTTATGCTGAAAAGGACCAAAAGCACGAGTTAGGGTCCAGCAGGGCGGATTCAGCAATTTTCCAAAGGGGGGTCCATTAGTTGCCATCTGGGGGTCTTTTTTCCCCTAACCAATGTGAATGCCATATACAACAATGGAGAAATTTTTGCAAAAACTAACCCATAAACAATGATTCTTTATCTTTTACACTATTCGGCTAATATATTTAAAGGGATATACATGTTCCATTAAGAAATGACATGCTGATGGTAAAATTTCTTTAAAAAATGTACTGGCGAGTTCGATCAGTCGCAAACATGTACATATAGGTCATTGACGCTGACGTTTAGCATACATGCACTTTGTGCAAAATTTTGAAAATTTAGAAAAGACGACAATGAAGCATTTCGCTATCATATTATGACCATTATATAAAATTGAGGATTTTTAGTCTAAAAGACAGTACTGAAACTTCCAATGCATTTAATATCCTGTTGTTCCCGTTATATAGGGGTTAGATTTATGAAGTTTTTGTATTTCCACCCATTTTATCAGTTCTTCATTTATCTAGATATGTTTGAAATGTTTGAATGTATGAAAAGGACGTCCCCGAAATCCCTTCAAAAATTGACACCCTATATCCTGTCCACACGGTGTCCATTTTAGCATAAAGCCCTCCCCCTCATAGACGTCCTTAATTTTTTTTTTTTTGGAAAAGTAGGGTGTCCAGAAATGTACCTAGGTCCATCCTATAAATTCCCAAGTACCCGTCTCTCTGCCAATTCCACGACATTTTTCCAGATTTTTCTGATTAACGGAAATTTCTTGACTTGGAAGGGAAATTCGAGGGTTTCAGAGTTTCCCCAAGGTTTTAAAAATTAAAAGTACATTTGGGACTGGGGACCTATTTCTTCTGTTGTCATTTTCTCCTTTCACTGCTCCCTAAAACTTAATTAAGCAGACAAATGGCCCCTAAATGTTCTCAAACTGTACTCAAAAGTCGTTGTTAACTGGATAACAGTGCATAAAGGAGGTCATATACTGAAATTCCCTTTAGTTCACAAAATAAGGGAATTTCAGTATATTAACTCCTTTATGCACTGTACACACGAATGTATATTAATGTAGCAGTAAAATTGCTGGGGGAAAATGATCACTGACACCGTTGTGCAAAATCCTATTAGCCCTTAAATCGTTCCTTAAACCTGTGAACAATGTTTTTCATTTATTGTCAATAACCTGACTAGGTCGTTCATATTAAAGAAAACTCGCCAAATGAAGTTTTAAAACCCATTTCAATCATATAAATTTGATTTATGAGGTCTTGAGGTGTGGATTTCAAAGTGTTATCGCCTTTCTCAAGCTTTGTTGATTTCTAAACTTGTTATCCAGTTATGGCCTTAGGTTATCCACATACACTCAAGCATGCTGATTAATTTTAATAATTAAAATATCCACTTGAAAGTGGCTGCCTGCCTGCAGGAATACTATTTATGCGCAGAACGTGTTACTACAAACTTACATTTCCTGATAAGCATTGCTGGCACAAATAATAACCTTATTAATCTGGCAATTAAGGCGGGGGGGATTGGAAGGAAGTTAAATATGTGTTCAATAGACTTTAAGTAATTCTCGCCACCTATTTTATATGCTTCCCGATGTAAAGCGGTCACAAAAACTATCCTGTTTATTTATTAGTTAAGTGGTTGCTGTGCTGACGTTCAATAAACAAATTCAATTTAGCATTTACAAAAATATTACCTAGCTGTACAATTTCCAAAAAAGTGTTTCTTAAAATATGACTTTCATTTCAATCAAGTCAAACACCTACTTCTTGGTATTGAGAACAGGAATCAAAACTTAGCACAGAAATGAAACGTATAGGTGATTGAATTGTTCATTAGTGAGATTTTGGAATGGTCATTCCACCATCTTGATTCCAAATTGCGATTGGGAAATTGCCATGGATATTTATGGAATTATAAGAAATTGAACATATGTATGACATAATTGTCCATATACTGTATATCCACCCGGGAAAGATACAAATACTTTAGAAATACATAATATTGCAAAATGCTGATGATATGAGATCATATGTGTCCATTGTCTGTTATGCTCGTGTATACGTAATAGTACACTTGTCATTTTTATATACAATATTAATACTTGGAACAGTAATCCAAATTTGTTTTCACCATATATGTTCTCAGACATAAATGGAGAATGTCATATATGGACATGTAGTATGCGAAAGGGCAATACATAATGTTCCACCCGGGCATTTTTTTTAAATGATTAATATTGAATATTAGTTAAGTATTTTAATGCAAGCAAATTATCGAAATGATATAAAATACATGCTTGTAATTAAAGAGCCATATATAATAATGCAATATTGCATTATTAATTGCAAAATACTCCTGGGTCCCCCACCAAATGCAACGTGAGGCAACAAGGTTTGCTGAAACAAATATAGAATAAAAGTTTGCCTACCGTGATGTTTAAGCAAACGTATGATTTTGTTGCCAGAACCATGGTTTCGGAAACATTTCGCCGATTGCTTTGGAGGCGGTCCAGATCAAATGGAAAAAAATGTTGCCACTTTACTACGCATGCTCAGCCGTCGGCTCAAATGCGACTAGAATGACGCCATGACATGGCAGCGTACATGCCTTGGTAAAAGCGCCATAAACTGAACACATTTTTTCCCCCAATTTTCTGTCAACTTTTGGTGGATACACCTCTGCTTTCATTAACATGTTGCCGGATTCATTGTTTCGGATTTGGGTTTAATTGAGTGTTTGCGTGTTGCCTTCAGTGGAGACCAGGCTTAAGAATGTTTTTGAGGTTGTGCAGAAATCATAGCTGAGGTTCACAGATATCTTTGCTTCAGTGTCCGTCCTCTAAAATTAGGGTCACACTGGTTCATAATTTAAGATAGGTGGTGTAGCATTTAGCCAAAAGAAATGGGGTGCACTCCCACCACGATCTACCCGAATTCAAGTTTTCTTTCCCTGTGCAAACGTTTAGTGCATGCCCAGGTGTCAATTGATTTATACCCTTGGATTATAAATATTCATGAGACATATTTGCATGGTTATTGAATTTGTTTTCTGCATGTTTTTGAACAAAATGTTGGCGTGATTTGAACGCACTGTTGGAGGCGCACTTTCCGCTCCGAGGGAGCTAACTGTTGAAGTATCAGGTCAAAGACCAAAGCTGTCAAAGGGTTAAGGAAGTACCTGAGTTTTGGCAGACTGGGTAGAACAAATGCTGCTGAAAACAGCAGGCCTACTTTTTTTTTTATTATTTATATCCGGGGTACCCCCACATCTTATTTTCTTTCTTTTTTTTGTCTTGCCAACTTCATCAAGCAGCAAACTTGAGCGCCAATTTGCTAGCTTTTACCAAATTGCTGGCGTGTTTTTTATTATTATTTGGCAAGAAGGAGGAGAGGAGGATCTGGTTAAAATTCAAATTGAAAAGTGAGTTTTTCGTGACCTTTTTTCTTGCTGTTGTTGTGAGCGACCCATCTATAACATCCTATATTTACGATCCATAATAGACGCTTCAGACAGGCTTCGTTTTGCGTGTTCCAACAAGAAAATTTCTGGTTTGTTGCCCGAAAATGTTTGGCACCAAGGAAGCGATGGTTTGTGCGAACATATACATATTGTCTTCCAGTGACTTGGCAGAAGCTTTTGTTCCTCCATACCTTGAATTTTGTGGGGATTTTTCAACTCATCGTCTTTGTGCTTTTTTTGAGTTAGCTGCATTTGGACACGCCTTTGGCTCGGACAGTTAACAAGATAACAATTGTCACACTGGGATCCACCAAGTATCGATCACTTGATGTATCGTGGAATGTGGGTGTTCCACAACACCTTCATCACCCGTGTTGTATACTAAATCTAGAACTTGCTTATGTGCAACCATGATTAACCCCCCAAAACCGGTATGGTTTGATGAAAAACTCACATCTCCTCTTTTAAGTTTACCAGACAATTTCCCTTTTCAGATGTTGGACAATTTCCAGACTACCTCGATGTATGTTTTATGTTCAGTTATGTTCAAAAAATGTCTGCTTATAACGAAACAATGTGCATGTATCGATTTCCAATGTGGAGGACCCAGAAATTCCATCGAAAATTGACCCCTTCTACCCATAGAAACCAGACTCCCCCCCCCCCCTCTTCTTAGACGTCCTTAATTTTTTTAATTTTTTAAAAGTAGGGTGTCCAAAAAATTTCTTGGAACATACCAAGGCCCATCCTATACATTTTCAAAGCACCTATCACACTGCTAATTCCACTCCATGTTTCCAGATTTGTATGATTAACGAGAATTTCCTGACCTTTAAGGGAAAGTCCAGTATAAGATTGGTTTTTAATACCAATTTAGGCATAATTCGCGACTGGGGACACATTTCTTTCGGTGTCCATTCCCACCCTTTCACTGACCTTTAAAACTCAATTAAACAGAATAATCAAGAACTGAAAAATACCATCATTAGTGTGTTCACGTACCAGTAATACCCCCTTTTTGAGGACGTCCTTTTTGAATGGCCCCAATACGATTTCTTTGAAAAACATAGATTGGTATTGTATTCCTACTCTTTAACTGTTTTCTAAAACATCATTTGCAAATGACTTGGGTTCATTTGAACCTTGTTATATGTTGCTTTTTCTTCGAAATTTCAATATAGGTTTTACACTTCGATTGGGATTAATTGCCGTATAATTAGAACAGTAGATAAGGATATGTCGAATTAATTACTCTTCCCAACTACCAGTCTTTTAGAAATGTCAATTGCAGCCCTATAAAAACAGGTTTTTATTTGATGTTTCGGAAGTAACTAGCTATTAAAGAACTTGGTTGTTTTTGCACTTTTGCACAGGTGCAAAATGAACTCGTGGAGCTTCCCAATTACTAACTACTCTTTGAACTTTTTTTTTGGAATTGAAGCTGCTCTAACGTTGCCTGTGCTTGTAATATATTACCCGGATAAATTACCTCCAAAAACACTGAATTGCAGTTGTTGTTGTTGTTCTCAAAAGAAGAACCTGTAAGCGGTAGGGAAACAACCTGCATTTTCAAATGATGACAAAGGATATTGCAAGTTAAATGTTCTGTTTTAATGGAAATCAGAATGTGTGCAAAGGTCACTCAAATTGGCCAATTCCAAGATGAAGTTATGTATAACTGGCTCCCTAGAACTCGTTTTCCAGAATTATCAGAAAATACGTTCTTCACGCGTGCGCACAATCGCATCCGCCGAATTTAGCGTTTCCGGCTAGAGCTACTAGACTGTCAGCCTCTCTCGTGAAGGTGCCTATTGTCATGTACTTCATAGATTGTTATTGGATATTGTTAAACAGTTGCTTTTAGAGTAAAATGGTGCGGCCATGTTGGAAATTCAATGTTAAAAGCTCACATATCACCATTGACCTCGTTTTCCAGAATTACCGGAAAATACGTTATTCACGCGTGCGCACAATCGCATCCGCCGAATTTAGCGTTTCCGGCTAGAGCTATTTTAGGCTACCAGCTTCTCTCGTGAAGCTGGCTATTGTCATGTACAACATTGATTGTTTTTGTTTGTTGTTAAACAGGCGCTTCTGGGGTAAAAGGATGCGGCCATGTTGGAAATTCAATGTTAAAAGTTCACATGTCACTAACGGATTATTCTTTTTATCCTTTGGTGATTTTTTTTTTTCCAACACCAAATTTTCTCTTGAGAAATGTAGGCTTTTAGAGTAAAATGGTGCGGCCATGTTGGAAATTCAATGTTAAAAGCTCACATATCACCATTGACCTCGTTTTCCAGAATTACCGGAAAATACGTTATTCACGCGTGCGCACAATCGCATCCGCCGAATTTAGCGTTTCCGGCTAGAGCTATTTTAGGCTACCAGCTTCTCTCGTGAAGCTGGCTATTGTCATGTACAACATTGATTGTTTTTGGATGTTGTTAAACAGGCGCTTCTGGAGTAAAAGGATGCGGCCATGTTGGAAATTCAATGTTAAAAGTTCACATGTCACCAACGGATTATTCTTTTTATCCTTTGGTGATTTTTTTTTTCCAACACCAAATTTTCTCTTGAGAAATCAATGTTAAATTTAATTGTCAATGTAGCCTTCAATATAAGTTGACAATATACTGCATATAATTTGTAATTACGAATTATGAATATCTTTCGGCTATTCATACATTTGTTATAGTGTACTAAATATAAATTATACACGGATAAAATGAAGCATATCAGCCCTATATCAATCTGCCATGCTGAAATGGTAATTTTGTATATCAGTCTCCTCCATATTGCCAATGCCATGCCACCTAGGTAGTTTCAGGGAAGTTGGAGTGGAGTATTGGTGGAGGTACAACTAGGGCGTTAGATAGTCCTTGATGGTCTCATTTCAAAAATCTGTTGTCTGTAGTGGTTTATTTTCAGTCGTTTATTGTGAAATTTCACTGCTTTGCCTCAGTTTTTTTTTTCTTTTTTTTATAGTCCGATTTTTATGGATTAGCTTGCATTTGCAATATACCGGTTGTGGAGCTGATTTAAGATTGTAGATAAGATCGCCATGCATGTGGCCGACTAGCTGATTTGTCTGGATACAGATTAGGAGTATAAATTCGTTTTAAACTGTCAAATTTGCACGTTCATGTGACCGTCGCCCATGTTACGGTACCACAGGTGTGGCTGGTGACCCCAAATGACAATTTGATGGAAAGCTTATTTTGCTATTCGCGAAATTAATGAGCGTGAAAATAGACATGTTTGGCGAAAACGTTTGGTGTTGCTTGTCAGACTACACTTGACAGATTTTGGGAAAAAATGGCTTGTAATTTATCTGTAAAAAATAATTTTTTTGTTGTTCCCCGTGGTGAACAAGTTGTACTCGCTAAAATAAACGTTAAATTTCCTACTAAATATATTTGTTTTTCTACAAACTCATGCAGATGATTTAAAGGTGCATTCACCGTCGTTCCTCAATCCATATTTCAACATCACTTGTATTGAGATTAAAATACAGTTTTACTCTCAGACTTTTAGGTGTCGAAAATGCTGTAGTACAGACAACATTTTTGATAACTTTTCATTGATGTGTTCTTTAAATAAGACTGAAAAACAGCTGGAATTCCAATTGTTTTTCAGGGGTTATGGAAAATAATCCTGCTACATTCAATTCTATTTTATCATCATGTAATTACAGCATATTTAGCGTGAATTCATTATAAGTGGTTTAATATAATTGCGAGTTATATGCATATTTCACATGCACTACTAGAATTATAATCTCCACAAAATATTTTGTTTGAAGAAATTTGGAGAAGAGAGGATTTTATGTTAAAACCTCTTCGAAAATGTTAAGAACTTTTTCTGAAAAGTTGAGACCACAAATAGTGGTCTTGTATCTAATTTTTAGGATCACATAAAAGGCTGAGTGTGTATTGTATTGCATTCCTTTGATTGGACTTAATTACTTGAGTATATCCTTTCAATGTCACACAGATGCTTACAAATCAGTGGACTTGATATCATCACACACTACATGACATCTTTGTCATTCTAATCTTCCTTGGCCCGATTTCTAAATATTATTTCACTTAAAGGTCCATGCTCCCTGTGTTTATTGCTACCATGTTTTTGGTTTTTTTTCCCCTTTTTTCTCATCACAAATGTCAGATCCAATTATGACTGCGATGCTATTTTTGCGTGTCTTACCTTTTTGCTACCGCATTATTTATTCATTTTCTATAATAAACGAGCGCCTAGGTCATTGAACTTTTGGTGACAGTTTTCCAATAGAGTGGATCGATGATTTCGTGCTGTACGATGATGAATTTGTGTGTTGTGTGTGTCCCAGATGCAGCCCTTTACGTGCGTGAATGTAATTTTGTATTGTTTTCCTATTCTTTATCCAGTGGTAGCCATGCGGGATCAAAGAGCCAGAGCATTCAAAAGCTAAAAGCCTTTTTTGGAGAAAGGGTCAGTTGTTGCTTCCTTTGCCTTCTTTACTTTTCGTGCCTGTTATTGCCGATCCACTTTGCTGGGCAAGAGGTTAACACGTCGTTTTTCTCGTTAATTTCCCTAACAGACACCACAAATTGTGGAAGCCACCGAACGCAAGACTCTCCAGGAATACCCCAGCGAAACGAACTTACCTCCGACCACGGAAACTGTGAAGGAAGGATGGGTGCACTGTAAATTAGCAGCTTTTGATGGGAAGGTAAGCACGTATAAAGCGATTTTCTGCATGGCCTTCTTGTTGTTGTGAAACTTAGAAGAAAAAAAATCAAATCCCGTTTATCATCCTCTGGCAAGACAGCGGTTAACAGACACAAAAAAATTTGGTAAACAAATTGTATGTAATCGAGAGGGTTTTGATTTATATAGCCAACAAAACTCGAAGTTGGAAATTATTCATTACACGAACTGTACGTGTGTGTACTGGGAAAGTTTCGACTAATGGTGGATGTGTTTTGCTTGGATTGACGGGCTTGTACCCATTTCCTCATTATCTTTTACTTCCAAGGGTATTTTATTGATAGGAATGACAAATGGGTGTAGATTTTGGTATTTTATTGAAAATAATGACAAATGGTCGTAGATTTGGATTAATTATCACTGCTATATACAACTCGTACAGTATCAGAGTTGTAAAGCTACAGTGACTGCACATTGTATCTGAATGTTTTCACTGATTTGGTTAGTCAGGTTTGGGGCATTTTACATAGCGAGCTATATACAGTGGAACCTCGCATACCGAGCATAATTGGTTCCGGAGTCTTGCTCGTTATGCGAAACACTCGTTAAGCGAAACAATTTTTACCATAGAAATTG
>JAUJYV010001914.1:0-14750 GCA_033995625.1 Ophyiulus pilosus
TGTTCTGGACAATTTGGCCCTAATAAATGGCTGCCCAGATTAACCGGTGTCCAGATAAAGCGGAATCGACTGTATATTTACGTACTCACCTGTCTACAATGAACACTTCTGTCATGACCCACACATGTTCAATGTAGACAGGTATTACCACTGTATTATCACAACCGAGACTATTGACTTGTTAAACGAATTTCGAAGTAAAAACAAAATTATGTAAACATTTTATAGAGACAATTCAAATCAAGGAAATACTAGAATGTAAATTTACCCATGCATTTCACTTTCGTGCATATTTTGAAAGAGGTTTTAAATACAAGGCATTTTATGAAAGATAAATTAAAATGAAAAGGTAATCTGAAAAACTGCATAAACCTTGTTGACAAATACCAAGTCGTTTTTTTTAACATTATTTGTTTTTAAATCGTCGCAATAAACATTAATTCTTGAAAATTCATCCATGTAAAACAATTTGCAGAGAAGGAAAAAAAACATACAAAACAAGGAACTTTGTAATAACACGATATGAATTAATAATCTTCTGTTAGCTTATTAGTAACTCGGAACATGCTTGTACGACATTAATTACTCTGAATTTCATTCCTCACAGTGAATGTCTTATCTTTATATTTGATTAAATACTATTGTTAGTTTTACTCCAATTCATACAAAAATTAAAATTCCAGTTCAATAAAGCATTTTTACTCAAATAATTACTGCCACATCAATGGATGTTTATCCGAGCATTCAGAACGTACATTCCTTATCTCCAGGTTTGTACATGGATCTATATACGTGTATTCCAAAGATAATATGGTACATTTGCGAAACAGGAAATGAAAATTATGGAGTAAACAAACATTAATTCATAAAAGCATTGGTAGATTTAGGAAACTTTCGAAGGGTAGGAAGTCCATTCCAGCATTAACGCCAGGGGTCGCAAATGTTTACTTGTTTATTTACTGTTTTAATGAAAAATGTTATGCTATAGGCACAGTTTTAGAAAACAGTCACATACTCTGAATTTACAACAACACTTTGTGTAACTTATACAGGATTCATAATGAAGAATAACATATCATAAGTATTGTTTTTAAGATCTAAACATCAAAGGATAACTTTTTTAATACTTGTGGTAAATAAATGTTGATTACATTTTTTGAGGAAATACCACGTCGTTGAAGATTTTTTTTAAATAAAAAGATACAAATGTTAGATTTTTAGTACATTTACTCTAGCTTTACTCATGCTTATGTATGAAAGCTTATACTTAAAGTTCAACCCTTTATTTGTGGCCATTCTGACGAGACCCTGATAAACTGGGCTACTTCAGTTAAGCTAAACTTAGTATTTTTGGTCTATGGAAATACAGTTTGACTCATTTGATGGGGCCCTTATCAACTTTACCCGGACACTTTGGACCCTCTCCCAGTTTCGCCTCTGAAGTATGCTTGTATGGCCGAACCCGCTTGCACACAGCTTAATTGCACAGACCGGATAATTGCACATATTCTCCATGTCCTGAACTTTTGCTTATGTTTTGTACACGATGTTAACCCGGATAATTGCACAAACCGGATAAATGCACATATTTTGCAAGCCACCCACCCCATGTGCAACTTTTGTATCGAATTGTGATTGGATAATTGCATAAACCGGTTGATTGCACATTTTCGGTTTGCCGGATCACTGTGCAATTAAGCAGTTTCGACTGCATTTTGATATTAAGAGAGGTAGTGACTTTTGGACTACCATGCATATTTCCAATTTTTAAAGTATCTACTGGAAAAAGTGATTCTAATAAATGTTTCTCATAGCTAATCTAGATATTTGAAGGATTTAGCTATAAATTGAGCCTGGATTACTGTATTTAAGCAAAATCTGTATAATTGCATAAACCGGTTAATTGCACATTTTCGGCTTGCCGGGTCGCTGTGCAATTCAGCGGGTTCGACTTTCTAAGATTTATTAAGGGTATGTGTTTTTTATAATTCATAGGCAAGATGAGCAGGCTTTTTATAGGTGTGTTCGTTTGGACTGACCTCCAGGCAAAACTGGTTATTAAATTACTTGGAAGCCTCTGGCCAATGATTTTTATAACATGGAACATACTTTTATTTTTTAAGTAATGTCATTGATGCATCAACTTGTTTACGGTTCTACTTTCCTTTCAACAAAAACGGAAAAAAATTACTGAAAATGGATAGTGCAGAAACCTTAAAATCACCCATGTCGTAAAAGCAGTTTTATAATTTACAATATCAGACAAGAGCGTGTCTTTGCATGTGCTCATTTTTTTGTTGGAAAAAAGTTATGATTGCCTAATTGCTAATCAATGCTAATTGCAAACTGGCAAATTGATCACGTTCTGAGCTTGACAGCTGCTGACCTGGTGAGTGATTGTTCAATATTCTTGTTACAGTTGAACAAAATTTAGGCCCGAAATGGTCAACCTGTACTGCCATAAACCGTAAACGACTCATGAATACAAGACAGCACATGTATCGCACAGCTGCATGATATGTCTTCTTCTATGAATGTTTATAGCAGCTAGGGGAATAATGCCCACTACCATTTACAAGATAAAATAAACTCACTGGTTGAGAGAAAAACTGCTCAAATTTTCAATACATGAAAATTGCACACTCAAAGCACTAAGACTAAGTTTCATATTGCAAAATTAGGGTTTCAGTAGTTTTCAAATATTTGACTAATGCATATGATGCAAAGATGATTGATGAATTATTTAAATTAGACCGATGGTACGATTACCTCATATTAATGATAAGCCTAAAGAAAGCTCCAATCTATTTATGCCATGCAATAATTGATATGCAACATTGATTTAGCTACTGTGTAAAAATTAACCTACATGCATCGTCCATCTTTGCAAACGTGCTTATTGATTGTCGCCCTGTTTTAAACTAAGCAATTAAAATGTTTTTCTAGGTAAATCAAAACTAACGTTCTGCATGTAATGTCAAAATAAGATAAATATTGGCATGGAAAATGAAAGCATAGCCATAAAACCCATTAACGAATACTAAATGAATGTCACACAAATAAAACTTGACATGAATAATTACTTGATTAGGTCACCCAGGTGTTATTCTGTCCATTTTCACTGTTATTTTTTTCACTTAGCCTTCAATGCCAATAAAAAATTATATAGTTTAAAGGTACATGTTTAACGTAATTGGGATACGTTTCAGTTTTGCTTCACATGCAATTGCGCAATTTTCACATTAATATGAGGGGATAAATAATAAATTGAAAAATAAGTTACAAAATATAAGTTACATATACAGGGTGGGGCATATGTCTGGGTCTCTCGAATATCTTTAAAACCTCAGGCACCAGGTAAAATGTGCTTACATCAATGAATATGATGTGATATGAGGACTCCAGAAACCATGTCAAACATTACACAGCACGTCATTTTCATGGTGCATGCGATTTTAAAATCTAAACCGTAGAAGATAGAGCAAAATTTCAAATTAGAACGTTGTTCAGCGTTGTATAATTAGTGCAATGTTAGTGCTTGTGACATTTATTATTGATCACATATCTGAAAACGTAACTTTTTTTGTGTGCTGATGTGTGCATCCTTGCAAAGCATCTATGAAAGGCAGGAAAGCTATCACAGGGTCGTCAGGGGCTAGTCAATTTCACAATTGAATGCATTCAATTCATGTTATGTTATCTGAAATAGGGTAAAGAGAAGCACAACCAGATCAGGGCACCTTCGTTTAATGTTTTTCACAAACCAATTAAATATTATGTATCAATACAAAACATGCATTGCATGTGTCTAATCATAACAAAACCCATGAGTCATTTTAAGTGGAGAGTTCAATTGAGGATGTGTTTCAGATAACATGACATGATATGATATGAATGCATTAAATTATGAAATTGACCAGCCTCTGACGACTAGGTGATAGCTTCCCTGCCTTGCATACAGCTATGCATAGCTGTTATGCAAGGACATCCACAAAAAAAAGAAAAAAAAAGTTAGTTTTCAGATATGCGATCAATAATAAATGTCACAAGCACTACCATTGCACTAATTATACAATGATGAACAACTTTCTAATTTAAAGTTTTTCTCTATCTCTTATGATTTAGATTTTAAAATCGCAAACACCATGAAAATGACGTGCAGTGTAATGTTTGACATGGTTTCTGCAGTCCTCACATCAAATCCTATTCAATGATGTAAGCACATTTTACCTAGCGCCTGAGGTTTTAAAGATATTTGAGAGGCCCAGACAAATGCTCCACCTTGTACTTCATAGCAAGATGGGAAGTAATTATAAAACCTAATTAATGGTATCTAAAAAACGCTCCATTATATATTTATGGTGTGATTTCGTGATGCAGAATCTGATAATCTTATAGCTCAGTTGTTGTTTTTTCTGAAAAAAAATCGCAAACGAGTATCTAAAGAATTTTGTATATTCTTGAGTATTGCTTAAGGCTGGTATGCACAAGAGGAAACATCAGGAAACGCAAAAACAAAAACATGGGTTTTCAAAACATGTTTTGAACAAAAGTTTGTTTACCATTTTTGCATCCAGAAGTTTTATGAAACTTTCCTGATCAAGGCGCTTCTACTAATGCCTGTACATGATGACGTATCGCTTAGCATAACGTGGTTTCTATAGCAAAACGCGGTCTGCAAAAAGGGTCATTGGCAACCACGTGCTTTTGCAGACGACATTTTGCTATAGAAAGCACGTTGTGAAACTGGCTACGTAATCATATACAGTCCTTGGCAGGAGCGTTATGACCAGCTAATATCACGTTCTACCTTCTTTCACGGAATGGATTTTTCGGGTTTTTTCTTATTTCACTGTTTGTTTTTTTAATGTTTGATGCCAGCCTGTTTGTCAGATTTTGTGCTGCAAAACACTTTTCGACAAACATGTTTGACATTTGTGTTTCGTGTTTCCTTGTTTCCTTTGCTACATACCCACCTTTAGGGATATCAATCAGTTTTATCTTTAATATAATATCCTATAGCCAGCATATAAAGTACCATATGGTTGGGAATGGGGGACAAGTGGTAAATTTACATTAAATTGGGGGCCATGTTTAGTGATATATTACAATTTGCAGGAAAACTAAGTTGAGCATGATGGAACATGATTAAACTATCTGGGAGCATGTTTCTCGCAAAACACACACTGATTCCGGGTAAATTACGTAAGTTCGATAAGTTGATCGTGTATTGCCGCCCTTCCCCCACCCCCTTTTTCCTCTCAGATTGGATGTTACAGGTATATATTGTATTTCGGGTTATCCAAGTTGCTCAGGCTTGTTTTCGTTACATTTGACAAAGCTAATTGAATATGCAATGTCCTATAAAAGATTCATAATATGGTAATTAGTCAAAGAACGAACTTCAGAGAGTACCTTTCTCTGCATGCTGCCTCAAATTAGGTTAAAAGTTTGCCTTTCACATTTTTAAATTTCCGGTACAGAAAGCGTACCACACCCATTCGACTGCAATTTGCTTAATTCCAAACATGCTTAAAACAAAACAACTAAAAAGATTTGACAGCGCATCAATTTTTTCTTCAAAATTTTAGCTTTGAGCATGTTAGTTTTCATAAATTCAAAAAAAAAATAAGCAACTATATTGTTAAATATAAAATACTTGTTCATAACTACAGTTGCTTTTATAATAAGGGTAAATTATGTAAATGGAACAGAAAAGTGTGATGATAATTGCATCCCTTGGTTTAAACCAAGCCTTAATCCAAATTACCATTTTGCACAATGTTTTGTCGTTGAAGCACAATTTGAAAAACATTAAAACTTGCCACATATAAAACTTTGAATATTTTGATGCATTTGAAGTGTGGTCATTTCACCTATCTCGTCTTTATAAACAATAGGCAGAGTTTTTAAATATCGTAGTGAAAAACAAGCTCGCAGTAAAAAAACCGATTCAAACTAAAAGTAACACTTTCTCAAAAGTGCTCTACGTATACAATTTGCTCATAGTCATAGGGGCTACTCAAACTTAAGGACGTCCTTGAAATGATCCTCTCATAGAAGTAAGGTGTTTGAAATGTTTAACGGAAATTTCCTTACCTCGAAGAGAAACTCTTAAGATAAATTGGTGTTTAACACAAAGTTAGGCATAATTCCTGAGGTTTTAAAAATGCAAGTACGTTTGGAAATTTGCCAATAACGCAAACTACACCTTGATTATCAGCAATGTCAAGTAAATCACAATGCCAAACGTAAATACTATATATATAGTGTTAATGATGAAATAGCAATATAACCAACTTAGACTCAAACAATACTTTCATATTGTCAACATGTTTCATTCCCATTGCATGCATATTGTGTCATTAGTATGTAAAAAATGCCACACACAAAATAATAAATAATTAAACCTATTTTTTCCCTTCTTAGTTTCATCAGCATTCATGACGTGCTCTAAATAGATAAATTTCCGTGACAAAAAATTCAGAAAAACTTGTTTGTGCATCCGTTCTTCCTTAGACATCCGCCTCCTCCCTCCTATTAACTTACTCAATAGCTAACTAGAGATACACATTAAAAATCGATTTGAAAAACGAAAAAAAAAAAAAAAAATTGATTACAAGGTATACAAGAACCTAAAAAAACTAAGGAAAGTGAGTGTAGGTTGCATAAAACCAAAGGGATTATGTCAATTTCGATTTCCTAAATAATAAGATAGATAGCGTTGCATATGTTTTTAAATAGCACGGCAATTTTTTTTAAAGTAAATGCAGGTATTAGATTTCTGTAAAGGGTAATAAAATGCTTCCCAGCTGCATGTACTAGTTAAAGACCTTGCATTAGTACGGATAAATAACAGCAGAGGCGCTGTAAAATTTCAGTAATTCAAAAATTTGAACAAATTATAAAAACAGCACGTCTAGAAAATACTTTGGTTATCTGAAAAGTAAACCAGGAAAAGAATGCCCTAAGAAAATTTAAAAATGTTGATTCTCACCAATAAAACTAGAAATATAAAAAAATCCGCCTCTTCTCTATTCTCTAATCTCAATGCCCTATTCTCACCAAACCTAAAATGCTTGATTTTAGTCTGCTAGCGGAAGATTTCACGCTGCGCATGCGCACTGGTCTAACATGCCATTTCGTTGCGCAGAAAACCACGCCCATGTGGCCTGCTAAAACATCTTTGATATGTCAAAGATCAGACGACCTAGCGCAATGTGCAGGAAAAAAAACCCACGTCCACTGAAATATGGAAGGTAAGTTGCATTAAATTTAATAAAAAAAACACATGCTTATTTGTCAAAAAAATAACCCAAATGTAAAATGTGAAAGATAATGAACGGGTGGGGAATGTTCATATTTAATTCATTGTTGTCACGTTAGTATTTCTGCTTTCAGATATTATTTCTTGCTTAAACACCATTTAGCAAGAGCGCCGTTACCCTAATTAGTCGTGGGAATGCATGGAATGGTTACAATCGATGTTGCGCCATCTGCTGGCCTACTTTCCGAGCGTTTTAGGTTCGTTGGGAATAACCCAAAGATTCATTTCAGCTACGACCTACCATCGTTAATTATGTTTTGGTGAAGAATTCCGAATTGGCAGCATTTAAAAACCTCAAAAATAATTCCCTTAGTACACGAACATTATGTAAACTGAAAATTTATAAGTAGTTCAAATTGCGGAAAATATGCTCTACTATAGTAGGGTTTTCAGATTTTTCAGCTTAGATCTAAAATTTCCGCAGCGTATAATTAAAGATTTTCCATCAGGATTTCAAAAATATTCAAATGCCCTACTATTGAGTTGCTAGATTACAATTTCTATTAAGAACCTCTCGAGAATACTGCTTTTATCCTTGCATTTTACCCCTGATACAGAATCAGTATTGCTACAGTTATATATCAAAAGACTAAAATTCAAAATGTTGGGTTACAAAAGATCCTTTAGCTCGATTACTCAATGATACCCCATTAATTTATAATCATCAAATGAATGCTGCTTTCGAACAATCTTAATACAAAATATAAAATGAAGCTAAATCCCTTATACTCAGTCAATATCAGCAATTCGAATATTGTGTTGGTATTCGGTTGTTTTCAGCACACGACTGTCTCGTGGATTTACTTTTTAAATTCAGTTTTTAATTAATTTTGTATATCTTAAAACTGTTCATAAACTGTACTGAAGGGGCGGATGATGGATGAAGCAAGTTTTTGAGGCACTTTGAGGTTTCGTCCCTTCTCGCCCTTAAGTGTAAGGGCGGGAAGAGAAGAACCACGCATGCGCACTCATGAAGTTCAGTTAGTTCATTGGATAGTACAAACAATGCTCCTCCTTTCCCGCCATTACCGTCAAGGTCAGTATGGGTGGCTCAAACCTGGATTTAATAAGATTTTCTGCATAGCCAGTATAGAGCTCAATACCCACTTAAATTAGAGAGATGAAATTCTGCAAAAACGTTCAGTGTAATGGCGAATGATTCATTCGTCATAAGGCAAATAAACTTCTACAGTTAAAATAAATTCTAAAAACAGTAAATATGAGTCGTATTTTTGGATTACTGGTATATGGTTATGGTTCACCATCGCCACCTAGCAGTGTTGGGCAGTAATTGAGTACATTGAATGAATTTTACATCATGACCCTTAAATCGGATGTTCTTTTTTATTCCTCTTCTTCTAATTATTAAAATGTTACTAATATTCAAGAGGATTTATTTTGAGTATTTTTAGCCCCCAAAAGAAACGGTGAACGTACCGTTTGAACTACTAATGAACTAACTGAACGTCATGCGTACGTCATGCTCACTCATGACGTTCAGTTAGTTCATTAGAAGTTCAATCGGTACGTTCACCGTTTCTTTTGGGGGCTAAATTTCCCTATTATAACTTTTACAACGCCTGAGTAGTCTACATAAGACCAACTATGACGTTCATATGACCAACTATGACGTTCATGTGACCTACTATGACATTTTAAATGTCAAAGTTATTCCTTTAGCAAATAGCCTACGGTCTGAAGCCAAACCAGTTTGGTCCTAAACAGTATACAGCATAAGCATTTAGTAATACACGCATCCCTACATAGTTGAAATAAGTCACTACTTTAAATAAATGAGCAGATAAAACAATTACCAAAACTGAACACTTATACAGTGTACTTCATATATGCAATATAAAACAAGTGGTCGTTGCTATTCATGCCGTATTTACAGTGGAACCTCTTCCCCCATATTCGTCAAGTCACAAAAATGCACGAATCACATAGTGAATGTGATGTGGCACTCATCCAAGAAGGGGCTACTTAAAACAGTATCGATACACAAGTTCACATAACGGTTGCTCAATTGTACATATACTTATGTATGTCCGTGTAACCCATGTATGTATGTGCTTTAATACACACAATCCATGCGGAAATTTGAACAGAGGACCTACTCCTCCCCACCCCCCTCCAATCCCATTTGCTAAAACCAATAAAAAATATTACTGAATCTACAGTGCTGTTATCAACCCATTTAACTATAAAATTTGGGCTTTTGGAGATTTGTGAGTTAGGAAAAAGCAGAGGATTTCATTATTTGTTTTCAAATTTTTAAAGAAAAGTTGAACGTGAATAATGACAAATTAATCATAAGCAAAAATGAATAACATCTAAACCAAAATTGATAAATTCTGAAATCAAAAAGACTTCAAAAAACTCGATTTAAACCTTTTAATGTAGCGTTAGTTGTTTTCGGTAACAACTGCAAATTTGTCAGGAGTTCATTCGTTTGCTTACAAATATATATGTAGAACCAAATGTGCAGAAATAGCTGAAAGTCATTTTAATTCACATTGCACAATACACTTACAGGGTTTACAGTGTACTGGAAACTACTGCTCGAGACACCGACCTACCTGTTTTTTCAGCTAATGGTCTCCTCTGCCCCTACCATCTATCACCCATTTTCTCAAAGTGAATTAAAAATAATCGGAATTGCTCATCTAAGATGTTCAAATCTGGCAACATCTAAGACAAGAATTCTTGATGTAGTGTCTCTGGGTTGGTAGCCAGATTAGCCCAATAAGGTCATTTGATCATGTTTGATCCACATGGGCCGGCTACATTCCACACTGTCACAGTGGCATTGGCCATCACCTGCCTTCAGATGAAGCCTTATAAAATAAGAATTGAATAAGCCATGGCTCGTCAGCAAGTGCAAAGCCTTTCTGGAGTTTGGTCCCCACAGGATGTTGATAATGCAGATAAATGTGAATCAACATCTTCCCTGCCAGAAAACTTTCCACTTAAGCCTCATTCAATTCTTATTGTGAGCCTTTAGGCTTCAGGGAGGAAAGTGGTCACTTGCATTCAATGCATGGTCTTAGTTGAAGCTAGGGGTAGCTTCTTTGGCTAGGTCATCTGCTCGTTCATTACCGTACAAGCAAATATATCAACTTTAACTCAGCATACGGTACATTTTCCCCCAGTTCCTGCAGAGATGCAGTGTTCTGTCACAAAATACAGTTGGAGCGTCAATACATGCATAAATGCAATGCTTTTGATGAAATTGTTTGTATGTTTGTTGCTTGCCCCCCTTTCGGGGGTCTTTAACGTGCAACAATCTACACGGGACATCGGTTTAAACACATTCAAAAGAGCCGCCACTTAGGGAATTTCTTCCATTCGGAAAAATTCCACCGAGTCTTAGGATCGATATAGACAAGCACGTAACCAACTCGACTGCCGGCGTCGAATTTTGATGAAATGTATCGCAGTTTTGGCATTCAACAATGTCAAAACTGCGTCTCATTTCGTATTTAATCGAAGCATTAATTACGTTTAGTCCCTACGATTGATTTCAACGAAATTTACACAGCGGTATGAATAACTTAATGTTGGGGAAAACTTTGCTTATGAGGATGTAAACATTTCCATTTTAATTAAACCATCATCTCGAAATAGAGCAATAGAAACAAAACATGAATTATATTCATGTTTCTTTTAAAATACGAGTTATCCTGCACACCAAACATAAATGAAGCTGCAAGTACCCCCTTCACAAACACTGTTCAACCCACATTCATTGACATGGATATCGATTGAAGAACAGAAATACATTTGCCCGCTGGCACGTGCCAATGATGAAAATAAAATGCAATTAGAAAATGTATTAATTACCTTAACTGTGGTCGGATATGCCCCTAGTAACAACGAAAGTCTTGCCTGCAAAAACCTCCATGCACGCCCATTTAAGGCTTCTTCCAGCTGACAATCAATGCTATCCAAGTCGTGCTTTGGAGAGTTCAAACATTCATCCAAATCATCTGAAAAAGAAAATTCTAGGATATAAGCCAACTGAAAAAAAACGTTTTTGAGAAAGCTAATCTATAACATCTCAACAACCCTTTAAATGCAGCTAATTTTAGCAGCGTTGCTAACATAACATAAGCGCATAGCTTGATAAAATTAACTGACATTTGCCCTTTGAAATTCTAAATAAAACTGATCCAAAAAAATCATTAACATTATCCGTGATTTCACTTTTTTAAGATCATAGTTTGTATGTGGTGGCAACAAAAACAACGTGCCTTTAATGCACTCTCGAAGCTCTTATATGGGATTTACTGGAAACTCCAGCAAAGAAAACAAGACCATTGAGAGAGAAACTATTGAAAGTAAATCCCCTGAATTTCATTAAAGTGGCAGTCTGACCAAATCCCAAAGAGATCACAATATCAAAACGTAAAGATCTATGCAAGCAACTTATTTATAGCAAAGTCACCTCCACAAAGTAAATCAGTTTGAATCCTAATATTTGAAAAACAAAAGAATCTCAGCTCCCAGGGCATCTCCTTCATGCATATAATAACGGAAGGTTGCTTAACCTAAACTTCAAAGAAAAACACTTTTCAATACTATTGGCATATCCCTTGCTGAAAGATTTATAAAAAGAAGAAAGCCTTAAAGCATTAAAGATGTATAGGCCTACATTATCATATCTCTGCGCACATGTATATTATCCATATCCTAAAACAAACATAAGGAATATAATGGCATTGCTGCATTGGGAGTTCATGGATACAATGGAATATAAAACCTAAAACCTATTAGACTTTTATTTGATTTAATTATAATCGTTAGCCGTCTTTTCCATATACAATGGAATTCGAATAAGTTTTAATTTATTACCAACGTCAACATACGCCCCTAATCCTCCATGGAACCCTGTAACTTTTCTTTGCTATTGATGTTACACGAGTTGCCATTTCAAGCTAATTAGCAATACTTTCAGAAAAATTACCTAAATTAATACGTGATAGTGAAAATTTCACATTGCTTCCGGAATTACTGCTTTATATCTCAAATTTTTATTCAGATTTTTCTATTTTATCACATTTAGGGAATGAACTTGCATTATTTATTTCACATCAATAAATTTCAGAAAATAATATTTGGCATTACATGCTTTTGATTTTTATTTGTATACTTCCAGTTATAATACATTAAACTCACGTAATACAGTAGAACCTGCTTAAAGAGTTCCAGCTTAAGTTTTTTTCCCTTTAAGAAGTCGAATTTGTGTGGTCCATAAATAAACCCCCTATGAATAATGTTAAATTTTCCCTTATATAAGGTTTCCCACTTAAGAAGTTTTCCCGTTTAAGAAGTTAAATCTAATGGTCCCAAAAGTACAGTTATATTGTAATTTTTCCTGCTTAATAAGTTTTCGAGCAATCGATCTACCGATATGGCGATAGAACTGAAAATAACTTTGAATTCGTTAAAATCATCTTCCACAAGGAAAGTAACTGATTTTGGAAATGGAAGCTAATCCCACCTTTGACCCCAGTTGAAGTTGTTAAGCAATTGTGTATGCCCTTAACTATACAGTCAAAGGACTAATGATGAAAAGTGGATGGACAAAAGCAGAATTTATAATTTAAAAATCACAGGTTAGGTTAGGTTAGGTGAAGTTAGATCAGATTAGGTTGGGTAGGTAGGTTTGAGTTCATGTCAGCTTTGTTCTTTTAAGCATTTATCCTAAAATCCAAAACACATACAAATAATTTCTCTACTTACTTAAATACTATACTTGATGTAATGTTAAAAGAAAACGATCATACCACGAATTAAGTGTTATAATATTTCCGTATATTTAATGTACCAGTTATAAACATGCTGCTTTTACTAAGTTTTCCCGCAGAAGAAGTTTAAATCTCAGGGTATTAACAGGGTTCTACTGTATTTACATACGTTGTTTGTAACCATTTATAAGCCTTGTAATTGTTGCCGAAAACCTTCGTTTATGTCCAGCCTTAACAAGCAGTTTTCCGTGAATTTGTGACCCAAATCGATACAAACAATTGAGCTATAACGGCTTATAGTTCGCGACTCGACAATACCCAATAAACCTATGATTTGTAGTAATTGAACGCTTTCGATAAATCCTTATATTTACTTACTTTCGTTCATAACAAAAACCCGGATAAATGCCAACAAACGAGATGATATTGGCTCTTTTGGTTGCTTGGTCACGTGAAAGGGATCATTGCTGAAAGAAGAAAAAAATAACAGTGTAAGTAATCAAAAATAGATTAAACCAAGACAGATAGGGCATATACAAGCCATTCTCATGGGAACCAGATGGGAATAGACCAAGTGGTCTCAGTTAAAATGCCATCGAAATCTCTACCGTTTCGGAATTTTAACAAGTTAAGATTGCTTTGTTGATTAGTTTTAAAACATCAACGATTTACTAGTTTTGCCAAACGTACCGAAAGATTTAGTGAATCTTAATGGCCTTCTGAAATGTTTCACCAACAACAAACAATCTACTGAAAAATTAGTGATTTGTACTAGTTAACTTACTTTTTACTTTAGGCAAGAATATGTAGAGAAACCAAAATTTTGAAAGACTGAAATAGCATTCTTCGCCATTCCGTTTTTTCCTGTTATTTTAACTCGTGCTAGAAAGCTTTCTTATCCTACTTTAAGATTTCCCAAATCTAGCTTCTGAAACTGCCAATATTTTCTTTAACAGTTTCACTGATTTAAAATTGCTTGCCAGAAGACAAATGTAAAGTAGATGTTAAAGTCAACATCTGAAATTTTAAACTTGTTAAGACTTAACCCTGTATGGACCAACTTGCACTACAGGCAACACACCATCATAACATACGTAAGTTCCAGTCTTGTTTTCTTTGTTAGAAGCATCATTGATATCAAAATCCAGACACATTTTGTTATTAAAGTTTGGATTTTTCTTTTAAGCGAAAGTCGTGGTCCATAGAGGGATATATTGCAAGGGCATCATTTATATGTAACTACATTATTTTAAAGCCAAATACACTCTTAAAACAATTACAGTAATTCGAGGATCATCAGACAACTATTATACATTTAAAAAAGGTTATTATAATGTACACAAATTACATAATTTAACTCAGTATCAATACAAATTTTCAGAAAATGTCTCCTATGGTCAATAGCGATTAAAGCCGGGTCTCCACCAAAGCCAACACGAGACAATAAGGTTTGCTGAAACAAATATACAATTAAAGTTGCTTACGGTGATGTTTGAGTGTTCCAGATCAAAGAGAAAAAAATGTTGCCACTTTACTGCGCATGCTCAGCCGTCGGCTCAAATAACGGGACAGAAGCGTGCACGCCTTGGTAAAATCGCCATAAACTGGACACATTTTTTCAGTTTTCTGTCAACTTTTGGTGGATACATCTCTGCATTCATCAACATGTTGCC
>JAUJYV010001915.1:0-14736 GCA_033995625.1 Ophyiulus pilosus
TTTATTTATCTTGTATTTTGAAACGTCTATTAAATAACTACGTGTGTGGGAAAGTTTTTTAATTGGATTTTTATGTTTTAATGACAAAAAATGAACGTGTATTGTCAGTTAGAACTTTCCATCGTCGTTCACGACATTTAATTGCCTAAATATTGTAATTTCAAGCTTTGACCTTCGCAAACAAACTGCTTATTTTCGAATTTGAATTACTGGTAAACAACAAAAATAGTTAAAGGAAAATTTTATATAAACCCCAACAGATTGTTTATGAAACATTGTACATATTCGAAAACTAAGAGTTCTTTGTGGGTTTTTTCCGAAATTTGATAAGCCTGAAATAATGATGAAACACAAATATTAACTTGAAACGCAAAAAGTAAACACCTCATAAATAATCTTATTTATTTTCGTTGTAGGTTAACCAAGTTTGTGATAACGAGACGGGTTGTTTGAGGTGAATTTGGGTGACCGGGTAACATCATGTCGTATTTCTTGGATAAAAAAACCCACTTAAGGAGCGGTAAGTTAAGAAATCGTCAGCTACACATTTTGCAATATACACGTGTTTTCTTGACAGAAATTGTAACTACATTATAATTGTAAATATATTTTAAAACAGATGTTGAATTGGTTGTTCTCTTGAATAAACCAGGAGGAGATTTTTGTACTGGAAAAATTATATAGGGCTAATCATGACAATGTATGGCAATAAATATAAAAAGATAGATATGCTACAATATATATATAGTTATGGCAACATGAGGAAAATTACCCATATGTTGCTTTTTTATTTTAAAGTAATGCACAAATATTGGCCATTTGCAGGATATAAAGCATGTTTTGTGGGGTATTGTGTGAGACAAGAGTCAAAAGACAGTTTGAAAAAAGGAAAGTTTTATTTCCAAAATGGAAAACAAAAATACTTAACATAAAGTATTGCAATCTTCCAACATTTCATTAGGTCAATCTGACCCACCAGTCCTCTCGGCAGCCCGCACTTGCTGGAAATCTCTTCATAGGGACTAGCTGTCGAAGTTAACTCCTCTACCCTGAGGAACGTTTGACCCCTCACCCTGGTCTGTGACTCGCTTTTATTCTTAAAATTGAAGCCAGTGGCGCCCTCCGAACATTCCTTTTCCCAAAGGAATGCGGGCGACCTCAGGGTCAGGGGTCATTTTCTTAGTGCTGGCCGTGGTAACCCGCCTAAACATTCCAGGCAGGGCCAAAGGTCGACAGCTGGCTGTTGAGATGTGTAGGTCAAAGATCAATGGCCTTACCACCGCATATTCCCGCACTTGACCTAGGCATAGGCGGGAGGTCGAAATGTGAGGCGCGGACAAAGCTTCAAATATTGTTTTTTGTTAATAGAAGAACCCATTATTTAGGCGGGTTAACTTCTGCTTTAAAAAGTTGGACTAGGTTTGACTTTTTTCCGTTGAGAAAGTGGGCAGAGCCTCTGAGCGCCTTTCATTTTGTAGACCTGGGTTCAATTCCTGGGTTGCCTACCACGACTAATTGACTATGGAATTCGCGGTGTCCACAGTTGTTTCAAGGTAAATGCCATGATAGTTCCTCTAAAAATCGGCCGTGTCCGTGCTCCTTCCTCTCTTCACTTCTATTATAAATTACCAAAAAAATATATAAGCAAAGCTATAATACCAAATGCCAGGTGGGCTGAGTCCCACAACGCATATTCACTTAGCATACTGGAAATAATATGCCATTTTGTTTATACATATCCAATTTCTGATTTGTTCGTACATTACACTTTTCACTAGGATATTACATTGTCTAATCGCATGCAAAAAGGACCAATAGTAAGCATGCATCTTGGCACGAAGCTCGGTCAAAGGATTTGAGTGATTATGTCTACTCCTAGAGTGGTCGTTAGGTGTTAATATATGGGAAACAAGATGTGAATTTTGAGAAAGATTAAAATGTTTGAATAATCCCATAGATAACTTTTTGCGTCTGGACCTCAACGTGTCCCAATTTGGAGAGATCCAACTTGCTCTCGTCACATTAAATATTCCCGAAAGCAAAATTCCCAGGTAGGTGATGGAGACCCATCCCGACAGCACCGACTGTGCTAACATCTAACAAGAATAGACCAAGAAGCCGTGTTGCTCCAGCAATTGCTGATGCGGGATGAAGCAAACAGGTAATGTTCAGTACTTAACATTACTTTATTTTAAATAATCCTGTACACACAAATTTTAAAAAAAAATTCCATATTACAATGACATTCATTTTCATCAGATCCATCTCTAGTTGACAGTTGCATTAAGTGAAGAAAACATTATGACGCTGGGGTATTTCTGTTCCCGAGATCAACGCTATCACCAAAGATAAGGTCCAGAGCAGCTTGTACGTCCCCGCCAGTAAATTGAAGGGCCCTCATGCTGATAGCATCGTCGGTTATGCCCATGTCTCGTAGCTGCTGCAGTTGGTTCTGTAAAGGAAACAAACAGTTAAGTTTTTGTGGAAATTAAGCAATAATTACAGAGGATTTGAATAATGACCTGAGTGGAAGCACCCAGAGCCTGCTGCATGGCTAGATTAAACAGTTCAGGCGATATGATAGAATTGGACAGATCAGCAGATGATGAGGCACCCTGAGAGGAGGCACCGGCAGAGTTGTCGCGATCAATTGGACTGCTTGCCGCTATTGGGCCTGCCGTGGCCACAGCTGCAAGAGCCGAAGCCAGCTGGGCTGGAGTGATGGCCGGAAAGAGAGAATGGGAACCATCCACTTGATTTGGAGTTTGGGATGTTCCGCTGGAGCCTGCCTAAAAACGAGACAAGGTATTTTAGAAACAAACTGTCATACGTTAACTTTTACCAATTTATTGTTTAAAACATGCCGAGAACCAGCTGCTAATATAGCAAGTGATACCTGGTCTGCTTGGGATGAATCCAAATCGTCATCATCCGAGAGCGCATCCAACAAGTACGAGTACGCTGCTGGAAGAGAATTGTTTGCCGGTCCACCAGAATTACTCGTTTCCCCATGTACAGCTGCGACGATGTAGTTGATGGCCTCAGCCAAGGCAGGGTGAGTTTCCACCACCCTGTGAATAGTGGCCACATCAGTGAACTGCATCAGCAGGTCAGGGTCTTGTAGGATTGCTAAAAACAATATGTGTATGTTAAAAACGTGGTTCGTGGGATTTGATTTGAAAGTTTTGTATTAGTTTCCCTCTGATCTACTAGCATGATGGTTCTGTTGTTTTACTGATTATAGCAGATTTAACAGAATGCTGCATACCGATGGCAATGGGGTCTTCTGCCAAACCCGGAGTCGCAGCAATGATATCCTCCAGCACGTCTGGCTTCGACAGTCTCTGAACCGTGCTTCGGTATGCCGGATTGCGTATAGCCGTTTTAAGGGCCATCACAAGTCGCTGTAACCCGATTTCGCTGCTGTCGATTTTTTCTGAAACGAGTAGACTCCTGGTTTAGAAATTCGAAGGTTGCATGCATTCTCGCAAAGAACACGAATAGCCTACGCACCAGGAGATTGAAGAGATTCTAAATGTTCAGGTTTTCGTAGAAGATGAACGGTCATACCGGGCTTGACGCCACATGCTTCTAACGTGTCGAATCCACTTAGGCATCTGCCAGAAAAGATGACAGCTAGAAATAAGGTGAAACAAATGATGGAATTACAATAGTGCAAGCCTAAATGAATATGCTTAGCATGGATGCCTCTTTATAACCGGATAAGGCCTAAAGATACCACACTACAGAAGGTTATTCAATTGAAACTTCCACTATTTGAACACATCTGCAAATATATTACTCTCAGAGGATTAATACTCTGGAGTTTGGGATGATGAATGGGACGAACACAAAAGGATGCCCCAACCGCATGGGACTAGATCAGAATAAAGTTAATGCGAATCCCCAACTTGGATCTATGTATTTTTCTTCAGTGATCTAGACATCTAGAGCTATCCAGATAGAGGACCAACAAACTTCACTCAATTATCCAATTTTTTCATAGATTAATTGTACTGAATGGGATGAATGAACTTTTGGGTACAAATTAAACATCTCATTTTACTTACTTAACTCAGACGCCGGAATGGATACCTGCTTGGCGATTTCAGTTTTTAAGCTGTCAACAGTTTCACTCAAAGGTATTTCATTCAATTTGATTCTTTCAGGCTTGAAAGCCAGAGAAAACACGCAACAAATCACTCCTGCCATTGTGACAGATCATGAAATTTGATGATGCAGACGATTTTTTGAATTGTGAAACTGCGCGTGAAGGTAAGCCGACATCCTACAGAAAGTAAGCCGAAGTTTTACGTAACATTTTGATTAATTTCAATAGTACAAATTTCCTGATGTAATTTATTATCCTCTGATTTGTTTCGTGATATGTTTTACGCTTCCTGGGTTTTTATTACTGTTTTATGTGGGCTGTCTAGAATAAAATGTAATGACTACGGGCTAACTTTACCACTACCAAAAACATTTTCGAGACTCCCAAGATGGCTGCTGAGTCTTCTTTTGCGGTTCATAGATGGCGGAACGGTGGTTCTGTAACATGTTTTACCTGTTGAAGATGTTGAGAAGCACAAGTTGCGAGCATCCATTAAACCTGAACGGGCCGAGGGTGCGTGACGTGTTTTTGAAGCCGGCTTTTCGGCAAAGTGTTTTCTCTTACACCATCGCTACGTTTCAAGAAGATTTGGACCAACGTTTGGTTTTAGTTGTTTTTTTTCAAACTTAACTCGGTTAGAAAGTGAAATGCGACGAATGTGGCAGCGAGTTAAACTTCGCACTCAAACTATTTCGGCGGTGTGACTGATCTGGAAACACGAACTTTCTGCAGGTGATATCCGTTGAAATTCGCGCTCTCCGGTTTTTAACATTCTCTTCTCTTTAAAACAAAAATAATACCTGAATTGCCTCAAAGTTTCCACTGCGAAAATGTTGTGCTTCGGTGAGAAAACCAAAAATTACCACTGCAAAATTGTCTTTCTGGATGAAACCGAATTGCTGCAGGAACTTCAGGTAGGTTGAAAACCACTTCGAAATTTTCGTTTTCAGGGTCTTTGAACTTGACGTGCAGCATGACTCAAGTTCAACGCGATTCGCTTTTTTTTACCCGATCTAGCCATGCGTATAAAGTTACTAATTATATTAACTTGCATTAAATTATATCGTTTGATCGCCAATATTATGCAAACATCTGACAGCTAGTTTTCAAGATGAATAAGAATAGCGACTTTCATTTTGGAGTAAATGCTCCGTTCTAAATTTACACTGTCTACAAAATATAACAATTTCTTAAATGTAGTGAAAATGTAGATGTCTTGCATAAATATGACCCGCAAAATATTAGTTCAAATTAGCAAGAGTATATCGACGCTGTCTTTTATTCTGGAACAAATGCTCAATTTTTCTCATTTGAAATATAGGCTCGAAGACAGTTGTGTTGAGACATCAAATGCTTTTGCTTCTTGTATTTTGGAAATTAATACTAACGAAATATAATTCGAGCTGCAAAGTTTAATACGTTCAATTATAAAGCAGAAAAGTGATGTATTGCATAAATATTGCCTGCGAAATATTAGTTCAAATTAGCAAGCGTATCATCGCTGTCTTTTATTCTGGAGCAAATGCTCAATTTTACTCAGGTGGAGTTGTCAAGTAATGAGATTGTATCTGAAGCTCATTACTTCCAATTTGGAGTAAATGCTTTTAAACTGTTGATAACGGAACAAAATTTAATGTGGTGAATGTGTAGATGCCTTGCATAAATATTGCCTGTAAATATACTTCAACTCAGCACGAGCATCCTCGTTATTTTCTATTTTGGAGCAAATGCTCAATTTTGCTCAGGTGGAGTTGTCAAGTAATGGGATTGTATCTGAAGCTCATTACTTCCATTTTGGAGTAAATGCTTTTAAACTGTTGATAACGGAACAAAATTTAATGTGGTGAATATGTAGACGCCTTGCATAAATATTGCCTGTAAATATACTTCAACTCAGCACGAGCATCCTCGTTGTCTTCTAATTTGGAGCAAATGCTCAATTTTGCTAGGGTGGAATAAAGGTAAGGTAATGCTCGAGTATTAGCTGTTGTGTCGAGGCATTAAATGCATTTTACCTTATTCTGTTTTGGAAAATATTCCTAACAATAGAATTCGAATTACATAATTGAATATATACGAGAAAAGCTATAGGATTGTATTTATCTAAAGATCATAAATAATTAATTGACTGTATAAAATATTAGTTCAACTTGGCATTAGTGTAGTAGCTGTTTTCAATTTTGGAGTAAATGCTCAATATATTTGGCAACTGAAATAAAAACATGAAAATTATGCTGGAGTTCTGTTGCGGGGCATCAAACGCATTTGCTTCCTTCTATTTTGGAGGGAAATTTTAAAACGTAATAAAATTCCTGTTACATTTTGTTGAATTTACATTTAAAAGTCATGATCAGTATTTTGGCATTGTATATATCAATTTACATTAATTCCAAACTTTTAAATATTTCCAATGTTTAAGGTGGAGTCGAAGGTTTGAAATTACCCTGTACACTTCATATTAAAATTTCTAATCTGTTACTAGTGGTCGTTGATTTGTCCTCATGATCTTCTTGTTGTATTCGTGTTTATAATAAGCAATGTTTTCATATCTGGAGAAAGTTGGTGGGTGGATGAAGTACTTGTAACCATCTTAAGCTTGTTGGAGATTAAGTACAGATTCAGGTGCCCAAATTAGGCAAGTTTTGAAAACACGACATTGTATAGTTTGCACTGCGATGCTTATACTAACTGGGCCATTTTTAATTACGTGAAATTCCTATAAGTACCTCAAATGGAAAACAGAACATAAAACTTGCTTGTCAACCTTCGTGCGAACATTGCGAATGAATTTTATTACTGCTGTTTCGACATGATGTCCTAATTTGCAAAACATGTGCTCTGCATGATGTTTTTAGCTTTAATTTTGAATGCAAAACGTTGGGATTATACAGTAGTTTTTTTGGCGTGTATATAAAGAAAGTTTTGGACTTTTCAGATTGTGGGTGTCGTTTATTGAGATATTTGATTTTCCAGTCAAAACATATCGAGCAAGGTCAAGGATAACCATCAAAGCATTGTTCTTTTTTAATTTACCAAACATATGATTTGCATCATCTGCACTACTGCGTATAAACGAGCCACACCTATAGGTGGATGTGGAACAGATTGCTTTTGTTATGCTTTTGAACTATTCACTGGAACATTTTGATGTTTGATACAAATTAAGATTATAAATGCCACTGTATGATGCACTTATTGTTATAGTCCAGGCTGGTCTGTTTGGAATAGGCAAAATTGTTTTAAACCTTAAAATATAGGCTACATGCATTACTTAGTATTTTACAAATTTTAACTTTATAGCTTTTCGTATAATATTTCGCAAAAAAATTAATTTGCAGTTTTTCCACTTATGTATTTTGTCAAATTTAGTTTATTTCTTATAAAAATTGAATGCTAGCCATATATTTTTGTGCGCATGTGCTCGCTTACAATTGCGTTCGTTGCGCATGCGCACATGTATGCACAGTACAAAGCAATGTTGATTTGTTTATGCAGGTGCTGTATTTATACTTAAAATTAATTAATTTTACATAATAGTCCTGAACCATTTTGTTAGGACTCCATGTGTTTTAAACTGAAATGCTAAACTTGTATACATGTCCTATGAAGCCTGTCTACTGGATTACGAAATGGTTGTCCTTGAAGTTAATTTTTATTGTCATTATTTTGTGAATTTTCAAATACAGGAAAAACATTCTGGTTTACGTCAACCAGCTCAATCGTATTTGACAAAACAAGCTGGATATGTATACCATAATTCATAAGATAATAGCTGACCTGAATTTTAATGAACAACCACAGTTTTTGGAATTGTCAATCACAGGATAAAACTATTTGTGAGGTCCGACACCTGGTGGCCACATTCATAAACAGTACGACAGTAAATAGAGTTTTCGCATGCCAACGTCTTTATACTTGCCTTAACGTTAGCAGAGGGAAGGGAGGAGCCACGCATTAAACTACTCAATGAACTAATGGAACGTAATGGGTGCGCATGCGTGATTCCTCCCTTCCCGCCGCTAACGCTAAGGTAAATATAAAGACGTTGGCATGCGAAAACTGTCTATTATAGGTGCCCATTATTACGAAACTTATAAAAGCTTGAAATTCAGATTTCAAGTTTTGTGGTAGTGTTGTAGTAATTTTTGTGCAGTTTTTATTCATCTCTCCTATCATAACGTCCAACGAAAGTCAAATGTATCTCATTGATACTTGTATCCATAAGTTAAAGCAGGTGTATGCAATTTCATATTATTAAAACCACATAAATTCGCATACATTTAACGGATTTAGCTGAAGTTTGCAACACCAGTCAACAGGGAGTGAAAACACGAGTTCCCAAAGGGGGAATATCGATAATTACCTGGGTGAGGTTATCGTTTGTAAAAAAAAACAATAACCCAAATTTTAGTAGTCGATTATAGACCTAGCTACCTCACAGCCAAACATGTAAAATTTCGAAAGCGTTAATGGTTTTAAGTGCCGTTTTACGAGCATTTGTAGTTGCTGCCTTTTTACTAAATAATATCTAATTTGTCATGCAGTCATTGACACTCATTTTGGCCTATAAATAATAGGTGCTTGCAAAAATTTACAACTTTTGGTAATGGTGTGATTTTTCTCAGGCAAAACCGTTAATTTTCGAAAATGGACTTGCAAATACTAGTGTTATTAAACTCCTAATTGCATATTGTAGATGCAAGATCTTAAGGATCTCAAATATGTACGCATTTAGATCATGCCACCGGTTAACCGCTTGACCTACCTGCATTTCATCTAAACAAATATTTAGAAAATATGTACAGGGTGTCCGAAACTTATTTCCATGAGGAATTGGATAGAAATTGCAAAGATGCATTTTGAACAGTGGCATACAACTTCCTATGTGCGCATGCGCATAACAGTCAAACGCCACGCCGCTGGAACTGTGAAGTTCACAGTTCCATACAAAGATTTTTGTATAAACTGGGGGTCCCCCAGTGGGGGATGACTACTAGTTATATATAGTATGTACAAGTATAAAGAAATAAATAAAGAAAAAAAGGACTCATTATATTCAAATTTTATCGGGAATATGTAGTGGAAATAGGGGGTGCTGCAGTTCCACAGTGCCTATGCGCGACCCGCCACTGATTTTGAACATTACGTTACTTTATGGATAATCACCATAGTCTTATTGTACAAGTGTCTCTTTTTTGATACACAATTGGTTAGTATTTAAAAATATATAGGATCTTTTTAGGATATTTTAAGATAAGATAGGGAAAAATGGAGGGGAAGCCATATTAAGTGGTTACACCGCATTATGTGTAAGATAAGGGGAATAACTCATGCTGCGGTTACCCATAAGCATAAATCTATTTAAGACATAATGCATTAACTTAAGTAGACTGGGCAATGTGTTTATTCATATTTTGTCTGCACAAGCGTATAGAATCTCTGACCATTAAACATGCTTCCTGCTGGTGTTTTATGAGCCTCTTTTCCGTAAAATTAAGTTCTATGTTCGATTTTATGGTTTTTTTGTACCGTGTGCACTCAACGTGGAAAAAAACGCCAGTTTTCATGTCTTAATTTTTGAAACATTTCCTCGTTTCAGTAGTTGTTCTTATTGGGTACAAACAATTATTAGTCCGTTCCGCATAAGAAACCATAATGTTAGATAGATAAAAACAATCATTGTTTTGAATTATTATCTTTTTTTCAAAATTTATTTTGGCAGTATAAGCTAGCTTAAATGAGTGTTCGGGAGATTCTCAGGATTTAAGCATTTGAACAAACTTATTTTCGAGCCAATAAAGTCATTGCTTTTTAAATTGAAATTCTGCGTTCGTACACACATTTAATCTAGGGGGCAAAGTTTTACGAAAGAATGTTACAAGTTGTGTAATTAAATGGCGAGCTCATTGATTTCTGCCGACCCTAAATTCGTGAAAAAATTAATTAAACTCACGGTCATGCCGAATTTATAAGCAAATGTTTTAAAGCATTTTAATCTATGCAACTATCTAATGTCGGATGCCCGCACGCAATATATATGTCAAGTGGAAATTTTCTTATTCCCGTTCAGCACCCCCTGGTGGCGTATGGGCTTTCAGCATAGTATTTCGGCGCTTTTACTCCAAAAGAAGGCCACTTTTTCTGAATTTCTTAAAAAAAACAACATTGTACTATATTAATAATAACACGTGGTGCTATGTTCTTAGCATTGTAGAAAAATGGCCACTTTTGGAGTAAAGGGTGTGGCCATTATGGAAATGTGACGCCATTAAGTGGGTACTGAATCATTTTCCAGGTAGCAGTACATTTAATTTTAAACCATGTGGAATAATTGGAAATTTAAAACTTCTACAACAAAATTCTATACATCATTTTTCATTGTTTATCCATTCTTGGATATGTTTAGCATCGTTTTATATAGATACTAGTTTGTTTAGAATTTTTGATTATCCTTCTTCTGGATAAGAAAATTTAGACTGTTTAAATATCCATTAATTTGACAAGATCTGTTTTAAGGTTTTTACAGGTAATATCTATATGCAATCAATATAAATATGCGTAGTTCATCTATATAGTAACTAAACACAAATTAAATATACATATTTCTGTGACTGTTAACTTGTATCCGTTAAGTATACTCTTCTTCTTCCATGTATTATAAAGATAGGATACATACTGGAATGTGATGTAAGATCAGTTTGCAAAATCTGCTAAAACGGGAACACCTTTCAAAGTTTTTCTTTCGGTTTTAGATATTTGCATAACGACCAACTCAACTTGCATGATGAAGTTTAGGACACGTGCTTGAATTATTATTGCACGAACATGGGTTAAAAACAGCCCATCCGCGAGGTCAGGTCAAATCAATAATGAAGGCAGAAGATTAATATGTCAGATCGGTTAAGCACTTTCAAAAAATACCATTAACTAGTCCCCGTTATTACTATCATTATCCTTGTCTATGTATAACCATTTAATCGATAAGCTAATTGGTTATTGGTATATCGAGGCCACCATCGGCGTAATTGCTTGTTGCTAATGTACCAAAGGACAGAAAAAAGCACGACATGGATCCAGGGTATAGAGTATAGACGATGTCCAGGGCATGCTTACCGTAAAGCACTTGAGCACGAGTCGTTAAAAATTGGCCTACAGGCTGGTTAAGGATATGAAGGATTTATTTGACGCGCCATAAGCGGCATGCTGTTCAATAAAGTCGTTTGTATGTGATGCAGAGCTTTACCCATTAGCCTACATGCATTTATTAGTCGAGATTACCCGCATTAGCCCTAGACCATGCATAGGTCACTCTTTGCAGTTTTCAAATCTCTTGTTTGTTCCTTATTACCATAAGTTGATGCTCGGTGGTGGAACTCCATTTAAATCATCTAAACTTCGTTAAATATGAGTACTTAATGACAGAAGAAATGCAACGAATGAACAAAGAGCCTGGTATATGTAGGTCGATTGGTAATGGCAGGGACAAGGGGTTAAGGCAATTAAGGTTGTGGAGGCGTAGGGTTGCGAAAGTGGAAGGGTATGGGCTTTATTTCACCTTTGCACTCTTTGAACAAGTGTGGCAAGTTTTTTTTCCTCTAACGTCGTCATGGTAAATCAGATTCAATTTAACCAGTTTTTAATTCTCCCTCAAATATGAATCGTCCATTAGATTCTCAAAGAATTTTGTGTTTGATTTGTTCTTATTTCTCACAGCAATTTTTGAAATTCTTATTCATAGTTATAGGTAGTGGTTTATTTTTAATCTTGAAAGCTCCTTCAAATATCAATGAATTGTTTTTAGTGATATATTCGACCTTATTTCAAACTATATCGCCCTTAATTAATCAACCAACGTATGTCAGGAGCCACAAGAACCAGGGCAGTTAATAATACTTGGAAATTTAAGATATGAGCCTTGAATATGCTTAAATTTTTAACGCAAGACTATATGTTTTTGTTTTCTTTATTAGGGGATAAGTTCAGTAACGGCTTGTAACGGCTAACGGCTGTGAATCGGCTTGCTCGAAGATGCAACGGCTTACACTAAGATGTAACGGCTTACGCGAACCTTTCACAAAACTGCAGTCTCGAGTAATTACAGTTAACACATATGTGATTGTCACTGACTCGAAATTTAAATTTGATATAATGATAGCGGAATTGCAGTTAATTTCATGTAGGGCAACTTGTAAGGAAAAACTTCCCTGAAGTTCATCTTTCTGATGATGTCAACTAAAAGTAAACTGTCAGCTTACAACAAGACAGTCAGAACGCAATTTTACTAATGGAATTTCCTCGGCCACTGTGCCAGGTAATGCAGCGTTTTCGTGATATTTCTTCACCCATCAAATCAATTTGAAGGCGTTGCATCAGTTTTGAACCTTGATGGAGGTCGAGTAATTACAGAGTCAATCTGTCCGCATACACGCATGCGTAATTGAATATTCACGACGGATATGTTCGAAACACGAGTTTTCAAAGTGCTTGCACGCAAAGCCGTATACATGATAAAATCTACTCCAGATCAGTAAGGGGTCAATCACGTTTAAACTTAATAAAGATGAACGCGTTGATAACCCGGAGTAACGCAGCATTTTCGGAGATTTGCGGTAACCGATTATCTAGTAATGAGACCGAGATGATGGACTTTTTCGCGAAAATGCAGGGCATTCTTCGCAAACTTTTGTTTTTTTCCTCGTGTCCAATTTGTGATCATTTTGAGTCCAGTGATTAAGTTTTTTTAGGATTGTTTTTTTTAGGTTTTTTCAGATAATTTAGTTATTTAGGTTGGAGTTAAATTACTTCCCGGTAGGGCTAAGATATGCATGCATATACTAATGCTTGATACAATTTCTTGAATATACAAACATACTTACACCTCGTTCACACGAGGCCATATCAGCTGATTTGCCGCACGAGGCTCTTTTCAGCGGCGCAAGCTTTTCTATTTGTACGTTCACACGGATACGTCTACGGAATCGTGTGAACGCACAGATAGAAAAGCATGCGCCGCTGAAAACAAACCTCGTGCGGCAAAACAACTGATACGGCCTCGTGTGAACGGGGCGTACGATGTGTATAAAGTATACTTAAACATTGGTGCATTGGTATACTAATGACATTTATATTAAATTATATATGTGGCTTTGCTGCATCAACTTTTTCAAGATGGCTGCCTGTCTTCTGAGTCTTCTGATGCCTGTATTCAAATATATAAAGCTTCATCAGAGGCATCATAGGGTGCACTAAAATAAATATGGTTATATGTATAATTATCAACAGATGTTTTTGGAAATTTCTGTTGATAATCATAGTCTTCTCCTATATTTGGATGCTGCTTATAGGGCACCTTTATATTTGCCATTTTTGAAAATTGTGAATGTGTTTTCCTGAACAGTTTCACATAATTCTAAAGATTGTTTACGTGTATAAGGACTGTAATTTTTTTCATAAAAAAAATCGGTGAATCGATAAATAATTTAACACAACGCTATTTAGCACAACACTACATGTAGTAGTACCTTATTCGGACTCCTTACAGTATATTGCTGTGATAACAATATGAAGGGTGTGGCTATAGACTCAAGGAAAGAAATCACCCCCATTCATGCCTGCAAATTTAATATGCCAGTTTCATACTCAAACTGCCTTTTAAGCTTGGCCCAGGGCCTCGGGTGAGTCACGCATGTCAGAACAGTTTCGTATATTTTACAAAAGGTGAAAAGGTAAAGGGGTGTGGAAATAGCTCTTCTGGCCATGCGTGGAACTAAGGGAAATTTTTTAGGCGAGACGTTATACACGCTCATTTCTCAGTTTCTGTCGATTTTTTTTAGTGCTTGGACCCCCTTGGAAATTTGCCAGTGGTCAGGCCTCTTTCTATGTCTTTCTTGCTCCAGGCTCGCACCTGGGCATTGGCAAATTTCCAGAATTTTGAATCCGAAACCACGAAGTTGTAAGATACTCGACCATGGGAATTTGCGACTAGGTGTGTTATTTCATGTGCCCAGGCCTTGAAACCTGCATGGACTCGGTACATTTGCTTATGGCGGTTTTCAGCGCTGAAATGATCGTGTTTCGATTCATTTTACCTAAGTTTGTACTTTTTTTTTTGTACATTGCCTTTTTTGTAAAAAAAAAATCACTCGTCATTTCTTGTCAATGATTGTGTCGGACTATGTACGAATATGCTGTTGCCCTGTAGGGCATGCTCAGTGTCTCATTACTTAGGAATGGATGTTACATGTTTATATGTCAAATTACTTCAAAGTTTATACCCTCGACACAACGAACGTGCCATAAACGAATTATCTTGATTGCGTTATCCTACATTCGAACATTTTACCCATATATAAAAAATTGAATTTTTTTCTGGGTTGATTGATGACATAATTGGGTCCTTTGTGGATCATTCGATGTTGATTGATTGCATGTGAGACCAGTGAGAGTTTGTGGATTGCTATACCAGTAAATCTATAGCACGAGAAAAGTAAATGTACAGTGGAACCTCGCTTAACGAGCACCTCGCATAACGAGCAATATAATTTTTTTAAAAATGACTCGCTTAACGAGCGTTTGTTTCGCATAACGAGTGAGGTGGATAGGGGAATCCCCGAATTGTGCGATGG